>VYZU01021554.1:0-20026 GCA_013401355.1 Ceyx cyanopectus | reverse complement strand
AGGAGAAGTGTGGTCAGGAGGTCAAGAGAGGTTCTCCTCCCCCTCTGCTCTGCACTGGTGAGACCCCACCTCGAGTACTGTGTCCAGTTTTGGACACTCCAGTTCAGAAAAGATAGAGATTTACAGGAGACAATTCAGTGCAGGGCACCAAGATGCTGAAGGGAGTGGAGATCTCCCTGCTGAGGAGAGGCTGAGAGAGCTGGGGCTCTTTAGCCTGGAGAAGAGGAGACTGAGGGGGGAGCTCATCCATGTCTATCAATATGTTAAAGGTGAGTGTAGAGAGGATGGAGCCAGACTCTGCTCAGTGTCATCCAATGACAGGACGAGAGGCAATGGGTGCAAGTTGGAGTACAAGAGGTTAAAGGTCAACACAAGAACGAACTATTTCTCAGTGAGGGTGCCAGAACTCTGGAAGGGGCTGCCCAGGGGGATTGTGGAGTCTCCTGCTCTGAAGACTCTTAAGACCCACCTGGATCTGTTCCTGGGCGACTTGGTCTAGGTGATCCTGCTCTGGCAGGGGGGTTGGACTAGATGATCTTCTAGGTCTCTTCCAACCCCTAATATCTGTTAATCTGTGAATCTGTGATGCAAGTCTGGTAGTGCTAGGAATTGCTGTGGAAGTAGGGGCCCTACCAGTCTGTCCACAAAGCAGGACTGTGGCTTCAGCACCTGAGCCTTGATGGTCACTCAGAGTTTTGTAGCACACACAGAAGAAACTGGACAGCATGACCCTGTTCACTGCAGTCCTAAAATTGTTTTTAAAGCATTAAAAAAAAAAATTAAATACATCTTCCTACCCCAAAACAAAGGAGCTGCTTGGAGTGCTGATGGTGCACCCTAGCAGTTCACTCTAAATGACTAAAAAGGCCCCTTGGACTCCTCGCTATGTAGAGGAGTGTGACTTTTCATTGGGCTGGGGGTTGTTTTCCCATGTATCCCCTGGGAATTATAATATATATTCAGTTCATATTTACCTAATCTATTAGAGGCAAAAGCAGTTCTGACAAGAACAGTAATTACAAGAATGTAATGTTCATTACTACAGAAGGCACGGTGTCTGCATGTCTGGGAAGGACCCAAGATGCTTACAGCATTTCTGTTTTCCATGCTGTGGTGAATTTGGAACCTTTACACAGCTTAAGACAGAATAAATTTCACTCCAGCACAAATCTCTTGATCATTTCTCCTTCAAATGTGGGAAAACAACACTGAGAATGTGGAAAGTGTAGAGCACATCATAAATCCATGGACACAGGAACTCAGAAAGCTGCATAAGGCACATAAGGTCTGCTATAAAGGAAGCACTGTGCTTTCATATTATTTTCTGTTTAAAATCTACATGTGTGGTTTGGGACAAAGGTCTTTTAGTGTGGAAGAAAGAAGGTTCAGTGTTTTTCTTAGCTTTTTTTTTTTTTTTTCCTAAATGGAGGTACATCTCTGGAGAGACAGTGGAGAGATGATGTGCTCCAGTCTCTAGCACACACTGCTACAGAAAGGTGAAAATTTTGAAACCACAGAAATAATACTGAGAACTCAGCACCCAGGATATAGTTCAAGCCTGAACAACCAACAGGTGTTTAAACAAAGATAAAGGTTTGCATGTGGGCTGTCATTTGGTGAGTGTCATTAGGTATTTCTAATCCTAAAATTGGATTTTCTTGTGGGAGTATTCCCCCACCACCTGACTCTATCAGAAAGTATACACATTATTTACCTCTCCTCAGGAAGGCAAGGTGAACTCTGTAGCTGCTTCATCTCAGTAGCTGTTCTAGAATTGCCACCTGCATAGAAAACAGCCCCTGGCACAGAATAAAAGTTTATGTATCTGTGTCACCTGGCTTCTTAGGATGCCTGACTATGCTTCAGAGATCCTGGGAAACCTTCAGGTTTCCTTTTTGCATCTTTATATGCTCAACATGCCTGCCTTTTTCCTTGTCACATACAAAATACAGAATTTAAATCCCCAAAGGACTTTAAGTACACATAATCTAGACAATCTAAAAATAAATTCCAGATGAGTCAATGGAAGAAGTCAAATCATCAGCATCAGCTGTCACAATGACTGCTATTTTTGCTAGCATATGCACTATATTAGGGAGAGACACAGAAGCTGAATTTTGCAACTAATATTCACTGTGCCTATCAATGGCAGCAGAATTTAGATGGGGCTCATATCTCCTCATTTTCAATCTTTATACAGTAGATTTCATTCAACAGCCAAATGTGTCACTTAGTGCTCCCTTGATAAATAGTGAAGTGAAAGTAGCAGTTCTAGAGACCCATTTTAACTGTGTAGCTTTGAATGGGATAGGTGGGCTGCTGTAGGCATTATTAACTACACTGATTTGATTCTAACTGTAACTGGAGTCTGGTGTGACCAGACTTTGATACTGCAGCCAGGTACACCTGGATTAGTTTACCCTTTACCTGAAGATCTTACAGCACTGCTGGCTGCAGACCCACACAACTGCTACTAAATTAATTGTAAAGTTAAATGAGAGGTAACTGGAGTTTCATGCATGATGAAGCCCAAGTTTTGCTCTCATTCTTACCACTCAAACCTCAGTGATGGTTCCCAACACAACCATGGAACAATCACCAATGGAAAAAATGTTGTCATGCACTGGAACAAAATTATGCTAATGGGTTTTCTAGCAGCTTTCCTGTAAGCATACATCAAGATATAGTCTCACCTATCCAGTGAAACTGTCAAAGGAGTATCAGTAGGACAGTTATAATGATAGTGTGGCATTGCTGAGCTGGAACATCTGAGTCCCCACAGACCTCCACAAGGACAGGATAGCCTGAAACTCTGTTGTTTTAGGAGTAATGTGGCCTGATTTCTTTGAACTAAATCATAAGCTTTCTGTGGGACCTTAAAACTTCTATTCCTAATTTAGTCTAACTTTCATTATATTACATTTTCCTCTTTTCCTTAAAAAAAACAATAATTTCTGCTAATTCAAAGAAGTATTTTTAAAACTACATGTCTAACAAGCAAGATTTCTAATCCAAATAAATCTGTGCAGTGTACAGTATATATATATAATTGCTTGTATATCTTTGTTAAATTGTGTGTTGGAAAGGAAAATTAAAGTGTTTTCCTCAGGGGAGTCTTGTTTAAGCATAATGAATTTCAGAAATTATTACTGCTTTAGGAAAAATGATTTTTGCTTGTGGCACATACATACAGAAATGACAGAGTACAATTAGCACTAAAAGTATATGAAAGATTAATCAAATTAATGAACATCACAAAGGTTGTTTCACTGTTCTTTATGCAGATATTCTATGACTTTGATAATTCTATGCATTGCAAATTGCAGGGCAGTGAGGTAGCTACTGCTGCTCCCGTGGGCTGCTGTGGGAAAACAATTACTCTACTCCTTAAATGTGGGTTTGACAAATTAAGGGACTGGAGAATATGCAGGTTCCCTGTTCAAAGAAGTTTTTCTGTGCTGTATTTCATGCCTATTTATGATTCAGTTACAGACATTTCAACATCGTCTCCTTTTCTGAGAAGCAAAGTCCTCAGTAGGCTCCACAGAGGGTGGATGAGAAGCCCTCACATGCATGGAATTTTGATACCAGTAACAGCCATTTAGCTTTCTGATTCCAGGCATCCAGTTCCCTTGGGGTCCTTCTACAGGTGCTGCTGGAGGTAGTTGTCCCTTTTGCATCAGCCTCAGGAGAATCCTGTCACCTTGTCTATACAAGGAGTTCAGGGACACAGCTTACCTGGCCAGTTGAGCTCAGTTCCTAAAACTGGATGCTAAAACTAGTCTCTCCTACACAGTTTCATTTGATTTTTTTCAGCAAGGAGAGGAATAAAAGTTGTTACACAACTGTGAGGTGCCAATTTTCTGGTGATCTACAAGGATCTGCCATAGCACCATTTCATCTGTTTGAAGAGGTCTGTAGCAGAGAGTGATCCAGGAAGGCAAAATCTCACCACAATTATCTGCACATCTCTGGAATCCGAGACATGTAGCAGGGGTGGTATGGATGCTGAGATTAAATGGATTACTGATAATGGGTTGGAAAGCACTTGTAGAAACCTGAATATTCACCATAACGATGATGATGATGTTTAATTACAAGTGAAAAGAAGATAATGAAAGCAGTAAGAATACTCACACTATCAATCTCTTTCTAATACCTATGCCCACACAAAGAGATTTGCCTTCACATTGGCCAGCAAGGCCAAGGGTATCCTGGAGTGCATAAAGAAGAGTGTGGCCAGCAGGTCAAGGGAGGTTCTCCTCCCCCTCCACTCTGAACTAGTGAGACCACATTTGGAGTATTGTGTTCAGTTCTGGTCTCCCCAGGGACAGGGAAATACTAGAGAGTCCAACAGAGACCTACAAAGGTCTCCCCAGGGACAGGGAAATACTAGAGAGTCCAACAGAGACCTACAAAGATGATGAAGGGACTGGAACATCTCTCTTATGAGGAAAGGCTGAGAGACCTGGGGCTGTTTAGCTTGGAAAAGAGAACACTGAGGGGGAATCTTATTAATGGTTACAAGTAACTGAAAGGTGGGTATCAAGTAGAAGGGGCCAGACTCTCGTGTGTGGTGCCCTGTGATAGGATGAGAGGCAATGTTAGCAGGTGAAACATGGGGAGTTCCACTTCAACATGAGGAATGACTTCAGCATCTTGTCACTGTGAGTGACAGAGCCTGGAACAGGCTGCCCAGAGAGGTTGCAGAGTCTGCTACTCTGAAGACTTTCAAGACCCTTCTGGATCTGTTGCTGTATGACATGCCCTCAATGATCCTGCATTGGCAGAGAGGTTGGACTTAATCTCCAGAAGTCCCTTTCAACCCTTCCCTATCATTCTATGATTCTATGTACGGTAACTTCTGTGAAAAAGGATCCCTAATTCTGCAGAAAGTCAACGCAGAAGCCTGTGTCTAACAAATGTCACGGTCACTCACACATGCAGACATTTCTAAATACTAATGCAAGCTTTTATTGCATTGTGTGTGAAGAGGGAAACAGCATATTTAAAATTCTATCTTGAAATCTAGGCAGATTCCAGCAGGCACCACAAACTTGTGTTAGCACTACAAGCTGCAGGAGACAGGGGGTTGTATTGAAAAATGTTCTTCTACCATACTATGTAATAAACAGCTCTTAAAAAAACCTCTTCTGGTTACTGGCAGTGTAGGTAGGAGAGCTAACCTCCCACCTATTGGAACTCTCTCAAATCCATTAAAAGAGTATCAGTGATTTTACTTTGAAACTGGCTTTAAAAGCATGCATATCTTATATAAAATGAAAGAAGTTGTCTTTCTAAGAAGCAATAGTATATATAGTTAAACTTTTCCAAAGGGAGATGGCTTATTTGTCAAAGAAATCATGCCCATAAAATACCTGAAGACAATTGTTCCCTTGATGAACTTCTTTATCCCTAGAAGTCACAGTTAACCACTACTGAGGAATGCTATATTTCCTATAATTTCTTAACAGTAAATGTATTTTTTTCCTAAAACTGTTACCAGGTTATCATAGTCAACTGTCTTCTGCAGTTTTCCAAGGAATACTTGGGATCCTGTATGGAAAAGTACAGCATGTTACATATGGAAACATGTTTGCAGTATGTACTAGGCTCGGAAACTTCCATGGCTTGGAAACTTTGTGACATTGAAGGATTTATGATATCATCAATAGAAATATTAGATCCTTATGAGAATCTTTCTTGGATGTTGGCTCTTTGGATCTATAAAAAGAGTGATTTTTCATCTCAAACAAGTGCCTAGCATTAAAATCTCCATCTTGAAAAGACAGAGTGGGTTTTAATAGGCATTTCAGTGCCAAGACATGTCAGTCAAATTATTATTGGCTCTAGCTGCACTCTCACAAGCTGTTACATTCTTTACCTGCAGCAGAGTGGCACTCAAAAAGGTGCAAAATACTTCTTTGCTTTTGAAAATAGCAATGAAAGTTAAAAAAACAACCACTCAAAACCAAACCAAGAACCCAAACCCTTCAATCTAATTCACACAACTAAAAACTTGTGATCTTCTAACAAGAAGGGTAGATACATACACTTCAGTAGAGTATCCTTTGAGAGATAGAATTAAGTCCACAAAGACAAAATACTTAATAATTAATGTGAAATACATAAAAATATATGATTCCTGATGTAAACTGATCTATCTTTACTATTCCTGTTCCCACACATGCATGTGTGTGTGTGTAAGTACAGTATTACATAAAGTTACACAAGTCACAGTAGTCTCAGGCTTACTTTTACCTCTGTTTTCTATTTTTTAAATCATAACTGCAATCAATCTCAAAGGAGTGTTACATGGCTCATATATTCCCAAGATAGGAATTTTCTTTAGAGAAAATGAATTACATTGAGAAGAAGGGGAAGGGGGGAGAGAAAGAGAGAGAAAAGGAAATCAGAATTGTTATTTTTAGATCACAATGTTTTGAAATGTGATCTGTCCTTTCGTCTAAAATTCTACAGCTGCCTTGTCGTCTGGTTTTGGTTGGGTTTTTTTTTCTTCTCCTTTTTCTTTTTTTGTAAGGGAAGTGTTGACGGGAGGAAAAATCTTATATACACAAAACAGCTTTTTCTAGAAACTCTAAAAGTGTGTTTGGTCTTGCAGAAAAGAAGTCCTATACGAATCTGAGGAGTGAGGCTAGGGGGTGTTTTGCAGGGAATCACACTGCTATGTAATTACAGAGCTTGTGTATGTATAAACAAACTCCACCTCAAGATCATCAGAGAAAAGACTTGCTTACTTGTCTGATGGCCAAGAAAAATTAAACTAGAGCAGGCTATAAATAGACTGAAGAAGAAAACTGAGGGGAAAAAAAACCCAACCCAATGGCTGCGAGAAAATGCTATTCCCTGCAAAAGGGTTAAAGCTCTGCTTGCAAGCTTTGCTAGCCCTGGTATAAGCCTTTTTTTCTCTGGACTTCATAACACCTACCATGACACAAATCTTTCCTGTAGAGCTTTTAGACCATCCCTTCAGTGTACCTCCAAATGAGGGTGAGAAAATTGCAAGACAAGAATCAAAGTGCAAAGAATCACATTTCAGATAACATGACAGTGGCAAGAAATTCCACAAACAAAAACCTGCAACCGCTCCTTGACTGCGTCCTTTTTTTTCCAGATCAGAAAAGTACAGCCTGTGACAGTTGTCAGTCTTCCACAGCTCTGGACTCTGCTCACTGTGCTGATCCACAGTCCCTACGGTCTCTAAAGGGTGATCTGCCACCTGAGAACTTCCAGATACAACTACACCATCTGCTCTCAGCTCTCCCACCTCCCGACACAGAGTGTGAGCTGGACCCAGGCAGCAGGAAGCACCTGTAAGTATTTTACATCCACCAGTGACAACACCTCCCAGCTTGCAGACTTCTCATCTGGCTGAATACAGTCAGGGACCTACCCCCTTCTACTCAGATATCCAAAACCTTGGCCAGGGTGCTCATAAGCAGACACAGCTCATGGGATGAAGGTATTTCCTTTCTGCTATAAAATGCACCATTTACTGTCACAACCATTTTCTCCATAGGGAATGACTGGCAATGGATATTTGCTCCTCTTGCCCTTCCTCCTCTTCTCCCTCCCTCCCTTTTTCCACCACCCTTGCACATGTTAAGCCACAGGAGATTTCACAGGAAGGAAGAAGGAGATTGTACGTTTTGTGAAAAGGGTTTATAATCTGCCCTTCTGGCACAGAACTAGAATCAGGATATTGTTTATCTACAGGTCTGAAGGAAAGGAATAGGCACAATGAAGCTGGATGTCTGGGTTGTTCAAAACAAGTTAGTTAACAGTACATTAACCTATATGTCACCACAACACCCTTCCTTTCTGACTATTCCAGATAATAACCTCACAGCTACAGCAAATGCCAAATGTACTTTGGATTATTCCATGTTTACTACATAACATGACAGGCTTTGGAGACAGAGTTGGAAATAGACCTGGAGACCAGGCTACCTACTTGGTCTGGGGTCTATCACGGAATGTCACAGAATGTTAGAGATTGGGACATTGAAAAATCATCTAATCAAATCATCCTGCTGGAGCAGGATCACCTGGGTCAGGTCACACATTCAAAACAGACAGGTTTTGAATGTCCCCAGAGAAGGAGACCCCACAACCTCCCCGGGCAACCTGTTCCAGGCTCTGTCATCCTCACCATGAAAAAAGTTTTTTCTCTTATTTATGTGAAAACTCCTCTGTTCCAGCTTTTACCCGTTGCTCCTTGTCCTATCATTGGATGACACTGAGAAAAGCCTCGGCTCTATCCTCCTGACACTCACCCTTCACATATTTATAAACATTAATGATGACTTAGGTCATCCCTAGGTCTCCTCCAAGCTAAAGATTCCCAGCTCCCTCAGCCTTTCCTCAGCAGGGAGGTGTTCCATTCCCTTACTCATCTTTGTGGCTCTGCACTGGACTCTCTCAAGCAGTTCCCTGTCCTTGAACTGAGGGGCCCAGAACTGGACACAATACTCCAGATGCAGCCTCACCAGGGCAGAGTAAAGGAGGAGAATAACAACTCTCGACCTACCAACCACAGTCCTTGTAATACATCCCAGGATGCCATTGGCCTTCCTGGCCACCAGGGCACATTGCTGGCTCATGGTCATCCCGCTGTCCACTAGGACCTTCCATCCTGGAAGTCAAGTCACCTAGTCAAGACAGGAGACACAAATGCCTGGGTATGGCTCGGCAGGACACCTAGGAGCTTTTGTTACACTCAGGGACTTAACTGCTCTAACTTTGCAACAGAGATTGTAACGTGAGGGGATTACTGTCCTTTAGTAATGTGGCAGTGCTCTATCCTCAATCTAAATATCCTCTATCCAGCTCAACTAACCTCAGCATGCAGAATCTTAAAGGGATGGTTCTTCAAGTGATTGGTGAGGTTTGTAGATCGATATATTAAATTTCCAGATAGTAGTTGTAATGCAGATAGCTAGTGTTTGTCCAGCTTCCTCCACTCAAGAATCTAGTAGTGCACATGAAATAAGCTAGCATCCCTATGTAGACACCTAGATCAATAGGGAAATACAGCATATTACATGGCATCTACAACACCTTGTCCTGTTTAAGAATAAAACTGTGAATGGAGTACAGAAATCTGCAGAAGTCCAAAAGCATTTAAATTCCTCATCCCTTTATCCTGGTTTTCAAGATCAGCATATCACCTTGACTGTCTCCTTGAAGGTCAATAGAGGAAAAGCATAATGTGCTTTTGTTTGGGTTCAGCTAAACCTTTTAGTAATTCTCATGGTTACATTAATCATTCAAAACAGTCAGAATGTTCTCCTTTTGTTTAAACTCTGTGAGATAAGACCATCAGATGGTCCTGCAGGCCTATATGAAGACACTGTGTTTCTGTCTGAAGAGAGCAACTCTTAACCTTGTTTTCTAACGTTTACCAACATCTAATCTTTACCAACAGTGCCACCTCTCTGCTCTCCTGCAGCCTAAACATACACTTGAAGTCTAAATCCAAAGTTCCACTTTGGTACAACCAGACATTTAAAGTTTTAATCTTAATCTTCAAGTCTGAGAACAAAAATCCTTATCTAACTGGTGTCATTTCTTGTCAGAACCACCCTTGCTGTAAAGTGTTCCCTTATAAACCCCAGTCCTTGAGGGCAAACAGCTAATTGTTTAAATGGTGTTGTGCAATTATTCTGGAGGTGAACAATCCCCCAAACACCTGCTGCTGTAGCTAATGCCTGTGCATTTATTTCTAGCCATAACATGCATATGTATAATCTCTTGTCTGTGAAGAGACATTATGGAAAAAGTTTTCAAAAGGCAAGAATGTTCAAGACACTTTCTTCTAGCTTTTCTTTACCAAAAAAAACAGAAAGGGAATGTGAAGATAAGTGTGATTTTAGAACAAATGGTGAGAGGAAATAATTCCTTTTAATAGATTATGTGTCAGAAGGCACACATATGAAATGGAGGGCCTCTATTTTGTATGGAAAAGTGGCCATGCAGCGACTGGGCCACTTTCCAGCCTTGACAATTTTCTGCAAACAAGATTTAATACAAGGCAACCCACTGGGTGAGCTGTTTGCCTCCCACATGGGCTGTGGAATCCCTCAGAAGCGGGGGGATCAAAACCAGCACAGCAGCCCCTGACTCACAGTAGGGCTATTGACCATTCCGGTTTGCTGTCCTCCCCTCTGGCACCAACTTACTCGGGTGCACCACACCCACTGAAAGCATCCTACAAACATCTCAGAGCAATAAATGAGAGCAGAAATGAGTTCTTTCACAAGCTGGAATGGCAGTTTATGCCCAGAAGCAAAAGAGCTGATAAACCTCATAATACTTTAATGTCACAAGTTAACTGCAGGTATTTTTTCCTATTCAAGTGTATAATTCTACAGTTCTCAAACTGTTTGCCTCCATGTCCCACAGCAACAAATTCCACAGGTTGATTAGATGCCACTTGAAATTTTACTGCCTTTCAAGTGCTTTAAACATGTAGTCTTAATTTTACCATGTTGATCCAGCATGAAGAGATAAATGGAAGTGTCCAGTTAATTACAACCCAGTCAGCTCTCATCCGAGTAGAATGAGAGCTGTTCAGTTAACCGAGAGCTCCTAATGGCAAGAATGTTCTTAAACTAAGGAGGTAAGAGCTGAAGTTCCAGCCATCTTAGATGGATGTGGGAAATGACAAGGAATGTGAGGCTGAGTTTTCTGAAGTGGTTTACACTTGTCCTCAGAGAAATTTTCTAATTTAGTTTAGTGGGAGCTCAGTGATATATTGCAAGAATCTTTAACACCTGAAATCCAAAAGTTTATTCCCTCTATCAAAACAATTTATGATACTATCATAAATGCATTTTTCTTTCAGAAGCAAATCAGCTCCCACAGTAAACATAGTTGGACATATCACTATATGGTTTTAAGGTCCCTTTCAACCCAAACTGTTCTATAAATCTATGCATTTATGATTCTGTTTGGTTAAGAAGAAGCATTGCAGTCATGGTTTGAAAACTTCGAATCAGTATGTCAAGTTCTTCAGTACAACTCCTCCTCCTTCTCTACTCAGCTCAGGATATTCACCTCACATGAGTTTGCAGAAAAACAAAAACAGCCATTAGTATTTTTTTTACCATAAATTTTAACATCAAAAATACCAGTTCCATAAAACCAGAAAGTTTATTGGGAACATGTTATTTGAGAATAACCCTGTAGTACAAAATCACTTCTACATTTTGAATGGAAATGCAAAGTTTAGTTTCAGTAATTTGATACTCACCTGGAATATAGGTCAAAACCTTGTTTAATCAAAAAATATATTTATTTAAATAAGTGGGACTGCTCTGAGATGACAGAAAGACTAAGCTACGGATTTCCCAATAGTCTCACAGCCAGCAATAATCCAAAATAAACTCGTAAGTATCTAAGTTCCAGTAAAGCAGAATAAAGAACTCCTGTGGACTGTTAGTCCTAGTCAGCCACTGTATAGTCAGGACCAGGAGGCAGCCTGCAACAAGTCAAAATTACTCTGTTTTAAAGCTTGGTAGAACTTATATTTTTCCTTGTACAAAAACAAAACAAAACAAAACAACAACAAAAACCCCAACAAAACAAAACCAAAACAAACAAACAAAAACACAGGAGGTTGACCCTCTACTCCACTCTCATGAGACCCCACCTGGAGCTCTGAGTCCAGCNGCTGTCCTCCCCTCTGGCACCAACTTACTCGGGTGCACCACACCCACTGAAAGCATCCTACAAACATCTCAGAGCAATAAATGAGAGCAGAAATGAGTTCTTTCACAAGCTGGAATGGCAGTTTATGCCCAGAAGCAAAAGAGCTGATAAACCTCATAATACTTTAATGTCACAAGTTAACTGCAGGTATTTTTTCCTATTCAAGTGTATAATTCTACAGTTCTCAAACTGTTTGCCTCCATGTCCCACAGCAACAAATTCCACAGGTTGATTAGATGCCACTTGAAATTTTACTGCCTTTCAAGTGCTTTAAACATGTAGTCTTAATTTTACCATGTTGATCCAGCATGAAGAGATAAATGGAAGTGTCCAGTTAATTACAACCCAGTCAGCTCTCATCCGAGTAGAATGAGAGCTGTTCAGTTAACCGAGAGCTCCTAATGGCAAGAATGTTCTTAAACTAAGGAGGTAAGAGCTGAAGTTCCAGCCATCTTAGATGGATGTGGGAAATGACAAGGAATGTGAGGCTGAGTTTTCTGAAGTGGTTTACACTTGTCCTCAGAGAAATTTTCTAATTTAGTTTAGTGGGAGCTCAGTGATATATTGCAAGAATCTTTAACACCTGAAATCCAAAAGTTTATTCCCTCTATCAAAACAATTTATGATACTATCATAAATGCATTTTTCTTTCAGAAGCAAATCAGCTCCCACAGTAAACATAGTTGGACATATCACTATATGGTTTTAAGGTCCCTTTCAACCCAAACTGTTCTATAAATCTATGCATTTATGATTCTGTTTGGTTAAGAAGAAGCATTGCAGTCATGGTTTGAAAACTTCGAATCAGTATGTCAAGTTCTTCAGTACAACTCCTCCTCCTTCTCTACTCAGCTCAGGATATTCACCTCACATGAGTTTGCAGAAAAACAAAAACAGCCATTAGTATTTTTTTTACCATAAATTTTAACATCAAAAATACCAGTTCCATAAAACCAGAAAGTTTATTGGGAACATGTTATTTGAGAATAACCCTGTAGTACAAAATCACTTCTACATTTTGAATGGAAATGCAAAGTTTAGTTTCAGTAATTTGATACTCACCTGGAATATAGGTCAAAACCTTGTTTAATCAAAAAATATATTTATTTAAATAAGTGGGACTGCTCTGAGATGACAGAAAGACTAAGCTACGGATTTCCCAATAGTCTCACAGCCAGCAATAATCCAAAATAAACTCGTAAGTATCTAAGTTCCAGTAAAGCAGAATAAAGAACTCCTGTGGACTGTTAGTCCTAGTCAGCCACTGTATAGTCAGGACCAGGAGGCAGCCTGCAACAAGTCAAAATTACTCTGTTTTAAAGCTTGGTAGAACTTATATTTTTCCTTGTACAAAAACAAAACAAAACAAAACAACAACAAAAACCCCAACAAAACAAAACCAAAACAAACAAACAAAAACACAGGAGGTTGACCCTCTACTCCACTCTCATGAGACCCCACCTGGAGCTCTGAGTCCAGCTCTGGAGCCCCTATTACAGGAAAGATCTGGAAATGTTGGAACATGTATAGAGGAGGGCCACAAGGATGATCAGAGGGCTGGAGCATCTCTCCTGTGAAGACAGGAGAGAGTTGGGTTTGTTCAGTCTGGAGAAGGCACTGGGGAGACCTTGTTGTGACCTTCCAATATCTTAAGGAGGCTACAGGAAAGCTGAGGAGGGACTTTTTAGCATGTCGGGTAGTGATACAACTAGAGGGAATGGATCAAAACTAGAGTTGGGGTGATTCAGATTAGACATTGGAGGGTGGTTGGTTGGAACTAGATGATCTCTAAGACCCTTCCAACCCTGACAATTCTACGATTCTGTGATTCTAAATAACTTCAGGGTAGCTAAGTCATTCTCTGACAATCCACAAGTGCCCTAAGCAGACAGCTCTTACCTGTCCCCAGGGTGTCTTTGCACACGTGTGTGAAAATATTTTACAAGGTATTTTACTTTTTCTTTCCTGAACCTCAAAAGTTTATGGGATGAAGCACTCATCTTTCTGCTGTTGAAAGCTGTACACTTCTATAGGTCAAGCTGCTGAAAATTTAGACACAAGGAGCTGGCCGTGTTAGTTCTGTAGAGGATTCTACTATGCAAATGGGAATTGAAGTAACAATGAAATTGCTGAAGCAAGTTTAGAGAAGTGCAACCAATCTCGTGAATGGTCTGGAGAACAATTCCTATGAAGAGAGGCTGAGGGAACTGAGATTGCTTAGTTTCAAGAAGAGGAGACTGAGAGGAGACCTTATTGCTCTCTACAGCTACCTGAAAGATGGTTGTAGTGAGGTGGGTGTGGCCTCTTCTCTCAAGTAAATAATGACAGGACTTAAGCAAATGGCCTGAATTTGCACCAGGGAAGGTTTAGATTAGATATTAGGAAAGATTTCCTTACTGAAAGACTAGTCAGGCACTGGAACAGGCTGCTCAGGGAGGTGGCAGAGTCACCTTCCCAGGAGGTATTGAAAAAACGTGTAGATGAAGCACTTCAGGACATGCTCTAGTGGGATGCTGAAGGGGTTTTGGTGTTTTTTTGTTTGTTTGCTATTTGGGGTTTTTGTTAGTTTGTTGGGTTTTTTTGGTGGGAGGGGGTGGGGGGGGAATGACAGTTGGATACACTTATCTTCAAGGCCTTTTCCTGTTCTATGATTCTGTGAAATCATCAAAACAATTCCAGCTACTCAACAAAAAGCTGCCATATTTTTTTTTGCCAAAGAAACACCATGTTGAATGAAATGTATTTAGAAAAACATTACTACAAAGGGAAAACATGAGTAATCAACCTAAAGCAATGAGCCATGGAAGCTTGTTTCATGAAATGTCTTCCGGACTGTCTCAAAATATTAGACATGCTGACAGAGATACCAGAGAGGTTTTCTGTTATTTCTTAGAGAGGTGGTTTCAAATTTAGATTCCCACCTCAAAACTCTATCATATTGGTCTACCTGTCATGTTAAATTCTTGAATAGAGGAGACTGAAAGTCTGAATGTCATGAACCTCATTCCAACCAACATGCTTATGGTTATGCCTTTTTTTATTGTGGCTTTGTTGTTTTTTGGTTTGGTTTTTTTTGTGTTTTTTTGTTTTGTTTTGTTTGAGTTTGTTGGTTTTTTTTAATGTATGTGAATGTCCTTCCTCTAGTTCTTACATATAACATCCTCCTCCTTCCTTTAAGATGGAGAATCAAATCCTACTTCTTGCAGGCAAAGAAACTCTAATATGCATATAGAAGGAAAACCACATTTCAGGAACTTAAGCTGAACTCTCCAGAATGATGAGTTCTTGAAGTTTCTTGTTTTATTAAATCCATAGACTTGAAATGTAACATAGCCCAACTGATCTAAATCAAATGAATGAATAAATCAGTCTGCACATAAGCAGCTTTCTTTATGACAAGCCATATTCTGCATGCAAAGTAATCTGCTGATAGTGTGGGCTAGTACAAACATAATACATTCTCCACCAGGAGCAAGAAGACAGCAGAAGAGGAACTGTCCTATTTAAAGCATGCAATTTTTTCCCCCTCATGTACTCCTGAAATTACAAGACTTTGGTTTTGCTTAAGTTGAGAAAATATCCTGAGAAATGCATAGAAATACACTGTAGGTCTGGTGGGTGATTTTCCCTTAGGAAAAAAAGAATCTCTTTACAAATGAAATTAAGGAGATATACAAGCAAGTCTGGTCATACTGGAATTCCATATATTGGCATATAGATGTGATTTTGGCTATCTGCATGGAATAAATTTGTGTTGTTTGCACATTCTCTGTCCTGTACAGCTAAGCAATGCCTGTAATATCAACACCAAGAGACCAAGACACATTGAAGCTTGAATCCATTACATTTTGTCTTTTGTTTTGTTTCAAGTTTATAGGATGAGCTGTGAGTTTAAAAAAGTACATTTTCAATAAAAACATGGAGGCAAAGGAAATTATGTGTGGGTATGAAGTCCCACCTGGGCCTGGAGCTTTCTTGATTAGCCAAACAGGTAGAATAAAACAAACAAGACCTAATCCTCTTACCCTTTGTATCTTAATAGGCTGTGAAAATACAGACTGCAAAGCACTCATCATATAATAAAAACATTGACTCATAGCAAGTTTTTTTCTTTCCTCTCATTTAAATTTTTTTTTCCTTCTTGTTTCAATCCTTCTTAGCTAATTTAGGTGTCAACCTTCCTTGTAGAAATGCTGTCAACTTTATGACATTGTTTCCATTAAAGTGTGCATTTTCCATTTTGGCAGCTCTCCTTAATAAGTGCCATCAGAATTAAAACACTTGAGGGTAGGATTATGTCCAAGTATATCCATTACGTTTGCTTGAGGAAAATAAACTGCTGTTGTCACTTGATAGGTACTTGGTCTATTACAGCAGGATTTTTTTTTTCCCCCTGTAATTCTGCTTTACTGACTGATGCGTATTTTCCTATGACACTTCTCTGGAATTTTTTTCCCCTGACTGTATGTATCGGTCACCAGCAAAGAAAATAACATTCCAGGCATGCATCTGGTTCTAACAGATTGCAGGCACAACTACCAAGCCATCATGTCTGTTCTATAGTGTCATTCCTCAATAACCTGCTCTGCCTCCTCCAGAGTAACCCAGATGCCAATCCAGATACCTCTGAGGACAGATGAGTATCCTATCAAAATCAAGTGAAACAAAAAGATACATTCATCTGACTAAACTCTTGGTAGAGAGAAAAAATGTCAGGAAATGTTAGATGCAATCTTTCCCCTGCTCTTTGATTGAGTGCATCTGAATAAAAGGCTTTAATATCATCTTGCTGTTATTACCCACCTAGCTGAATGCTACAGCCCAGCAAAATGTTGTTGATAATATAGAGACATTTGACAGTGCCCAGAGAATGACAACAGAATTGTGGATCAAAGGGCAGAAGAAGGGCTACATGGAGATCACTATTGAGATATTTCATTGCATTTATATTACTTTCCAAAACCCTTAATTAGTCACTGCCATGCTTATCTATGATGTGGGAGATTTGCTGGTATCCCAACAGCCCTCTGAAAACATTCCCATTTCTTGTTCCTGTATTGAGTGCAGCTCAGTTCAAAATTCAGTTCTGTCAGATAAAGTATTGAGTCCCGAGTGTCTCTGAATGGATTAAGGCAGCTGAAGGAGAGGGATTATTCCAATAGTCTTACTACACACTCACACATATTTAGTGTCTCATGGTCAGCCTCAGGCATCCAAAAACTATGAGTAAGCACTGTGCTGCCACCCAAAATGGCAAGATTTAGTTTCTTTGAAAGCAGAAAACAGTGGCAGGGAGGTTTGTCTGTTTTCCGTTTTTTAACTCCCACTAGCCGACTTGTGACATTTAGTTTTGCCAGCTCCTGCAGATTTGTGTAAAATGGTCTTTGGCCCCAGGATCCCCAGTTGAATTAATTCCGCACTCATTCAGCCCTATGACAATTCTTCAGTGCCTGGAGAAGTCTGTCCTTGGTTTCCACTATACATCTGCTGCTTCTGCATCTGCAACAGATCTTTGCCCTGTAACCAAAGCTGGGAATGGTAGTTTCCCAAAGATTTCTCTACAACTCAATCAATGCCAAGGCAGAATTAATTACTTGAGAGGTGTTTTGTCCCACTTATTTCCTGGAATGGAAATTAAAGTAGGCTGGTGAGTAGACAAGCAAGAACCAGAGTGTAAACTGACTCATTTTTTTGTATTAAAGATGGATCCAATTCAGCTGTCCTAAAATAGTGAATAATTTCTGTTCCATTCCCATCCCAGGAAAATCACAGCAGATGCTGTCTCTGCTGTACATTCTCTGGTAGCCTGAGCAAATTGAATAGAGGAAGGGATGGCTTAGCCTCCTGCAGAAAGAAGTATCCTGTGAAAAAGCCAGCTGTAGACTGCAGCTTGGCACTGCTACCTGACTGCTAGCAGCAGGGATCAAGGACCTATGATTAAGGTGAGAGGTTCACCAGCTGGCAGTGCTTCTAGAATGAGCTCAGAGATCAGGGTGGCTCCAGATGGAACTAGCTGCTCATGCTATTAATAAATCTTGTGTTTTCTGTCCAACCCTCCAACTCCATTCTACTCCTCAAATATCCAACCAGGCTAAAAAGTAGATTTGTGCTTCTTTGCACAACTCTAGGATAGAAAGTGAGAGGAGCCAACCCTGAAGAGTATTCTTGGCCTAAGGAACTTTCCTGAGTTGTCAGGGTAAGGGCATCATGACCCAAAGCTCTCTCACCCTTGGCATGACAGGGATGGCTGAGGAAGAGGCAAGTGCCTCGGGCTGAAGCAAATTATTTAAAAGAATCACTGAATGTTAGGGGTTGGAAGGGACCTAGAAGATCATCTAGTCCAACCCCCCTGCCAGAGAAGGGGCACCTAGACCAAGTCACCCAGGAACAGATCCAGGTGGGGCTGGAATGTCTCCAGAGCAAGAGACTCCACAACCTCCCTGGGCAGCCCCTGCCAGGCTCTGGAAAAAGTTTTTCCTTGTGTTTACCCTAAACTTCTTGTGTTCCAGCTTACTCCCATTGCCTCTTGTCCTGTGGCTGTTCCATTTCACCCTAAGCCAGACAAGCAGGGAACTGGGAATATCAGCATGTGGCATAAAGCCAGATGTGCCATCCCCTTATGCAGGGATCCAAAGTTGGAATTCAGATTTTAACTGGCAGAGTTGCTATGCTCCAGCATCGCTAGGCCAGATATCTTTTTTAGATATTACATTTTACATGTATGTTTTAAATAAATAGCCTGTATTTTAGGAGCACTTAGCCATAAGTATATAAACTGCTCTGAGGTTTACCCCATTGGAATTAGAATGAACCTAATTCATAATTCAGACATCAGTCTAGAAACAGCTCAGCTTCGCTCCATGGACCTATCGATTGATGTCTGAACTGCCCACGAGACGCCCTCTAATCCCAATAGCTGTAACCTAACCTCAGAGTGGTTTCTAAACTTACTAAATAAATATACTTTTTAAAGAGGAATGCGCCATATTTATTAGGGGTTTTGCTCTGTTCAGGCAGACTATCTTTTTAGAGCAGTTCCTATGAGAGAGGCTGTGGAGAGATGCAAATCACAGAATCACAGAATGTTAAGGGTTGGATATATTCAAGAAAAAAAAATCAGAGAATGATTTTTTTTTTTCTGAAAAAAACAAAGTTCTAGGCTACTCTATTGAACTGAATACGAAAGTAGAAGAATGTAAAATTTTTTAGGCCCTAGAGGGTACCTCCCATAAGCACTTACCCATGTAAAAACTCTTCTTGCATGTGTAGTCATACTGAATTAACTATGTCTACAAGTCACAAGGTTACCAAAGAATCAGCCTAAGCTAACTACTTTTGTGTTCATTCTTCAATCTTCTTTTTTTTTTGCACATTCACAAGGAACACTCAGGTAAATAAAAATATATCTTCCCAGTTAAACTGGAGTGACTGCATGTGGTTTTTTTTATAAGTATTAATGTATGAAGACAGAAAAGCTGAATTTGCAAAAGGACATTTTTGCAAGAGGAAGGAATACATTAATAGTGTGAAAGTCTGGCAGTCTGATCAGATAGTGGCTTTCAAATTTGATCTTCATTGATAATTTCTCAACTTCACTCAACACTTCATATACTGAAAAAGGGCTGTGCATCAGGGACTTTTCTGAATGCCTTAATACCACAAACTGTATCTGGTCAGTCTGTCTGCTCTCCATGTGTGCCTGGCTTCACTGCAAATAAATGCCAGAAATAGCATTCCTACAGGATTTCCAGTTCAAAAGCCACAAGAATGCTCTTTCTCATGGTATGGCACCGTGCAATAAAATGGTGTCATCTGGAAAATTACAGTCTTGGAAATAAATGTTTTTCCCTCTTTGCTGATTGAAATAATCTAAAAATAGATGGGTTGTCACATAACTTTTATATTTGTTAGGAGAGCCCCTCATTTCAGTTGTGACAGTAAAAGAAATTTATCCCAGAACAAGACAGTCAGATTTTCCTAGGGAATCCCCTAGGAATATCTTTTTTTCATTAACTGTGCAAACTCCTCAGAAAGAAAACCTGAGAGCAATTCATCAAAGATTGAGAACCCATTCAAAGTCACTCTAAGCAATAGTTTCAGGGAGTGTTTATATAGTACAAATTTAGGGGAGAAGGAAGGAAATGTCATGGACTAAACTTCAGCTCTTCTTTCTGTTTTGTTTTTTTTTTTAATTAAGGCTTCTTAAAATTAACTCCATATAAAAACAGACTGTCATATTTGTTGACTGAAAGGTATCTTAATCCATCTGCCTGATTAGCACAGTTGAGTCACT
>VYZU01021551.1:0-17399 GCA_013401355.1 Ceyx cyanopectus | reverse complement strand
TCTTCCTCCTTCCTGTTTGTGTGCATGTGCAGGCTGCACCCCAGCCAGCCCCAGCCTGTGTGAAAAACTGCTGTGACCCCCCCTGCACCTCCTCCCCATCCCTTTTTGCTACAGGAAGAGAAAAGAAAGGTTTTACAGAAAACTTGCTACCCCCTGACAATGTAACATCTGGTTTTATTATTTAGGAAAAGTTAAATTTTAGAAATATAGGAAAATTCAGTGCTGGATACTGAGGAAGATTTTCTAGCCTGGTGGTAGAAAGCTGCGGTTCCTTCCAGAAGGAGCTGTCATGAAGAGATTACAGTGCAACATTATTGATTATTTGTTTTTCCGTGAAGTCATGCATGATTAGGCAAATGAAGCCAACTGTGAAAGAAGACTAGACACGAATCTTCTTCTGAGACAGTGAATGGAGGATTTGGTTGATTCTGAATGGAAATGATCATGGATAGGAGCGAGAATAAGGATGGGTATGAACAGCCTTTCCTTCCATATTGACTTCTGTTTTCTTTTGGAGAGGTCTAGTTCAAAAAATCGTGGTTCTATGTCAGGAATACAAATTCCTCTTTCTTCTCCAATTTTTATCAAGTTGTAATTTTTTTTTTTAATTTTAAGTCAATTACAACATTTCCCTTAGTAATATTTAGGAGACTTTTGCTTTGGGTTTTTTTTCAACTAGTGACATTTTTGTGATTAAAAAGACAACAAACCTTATAGTTAACTATACTTTTTTAAGTTGGTGGAGTGCATTATTGCTCTTTAGATTTTTACAGGTTTCAGTGTTGATCACAGAGTAGAAATGAGGTTCACTGTGGACCTGCAGTGGTGCTTTGTAGTAGTAACACAAAAAATGAAACAAAAAGGAGCTGAAGCTGATTTCGTGATCGTATAAAACGTGTAGCTTGAAGAATCACTAATCATAGAACAACCATCTTCTGTGATAGGCTTAGTACAAATCAACATAAGGAAGAACTTTTTCTCAGTAAGGGTGACAGAGCTCTGGAACGGGCTGCCCAGGGGGGTTGTGGAGTCTCCATCTCTGGAGACACTTAAGGCCCGCCTGGATTTGTTCCTGGGTGACTTGGTCTAGGTGATCCTGCTCAGGCAGGGGGGTTGGACTAGATGATCTTCTAGGTCCCTTCCAACCCCTAATATCTGTGAATCTGTGAAAACCATAGAAAATACTCCCAAAAGACATTAGACTGTCTTCTGGATGCATTCATACATGCATGCATGCATGATGTTTGGACACTATCACCTAATATGACAATATGTGACATTTGACAGAACTGTATCAGGAGATCAAAAATTTAAATTCTAATCCCCTCGTACCATGTTTCCTTATATTAGCCTGCTTGCATGTTCATTTGCTGTCTATTGTTTTTAAGTGAACATTTTTTTTTATTCATTTAACTTAACTGGATCATAATCATGTCTATATATTGCTACAAATAAGGTGTTGTTATTGACATAATTACTAAAAATATTATTATTATTATTATTATTACTATTATTATTATTATTAAATGTTAATCTATTAGCAGAAGAGACCTACACATGGCATAGCCATTTGCTCAGGAGTATCCTTAACAGTCATTTTCATGGCATGATGTAATTTCTTTTTTTCCTCTGTTTATTATTCTTGTTTGTTTTTTTTTTTCTCACATGAATGATACCTACACAAAGTATGTACAAAGAAATATCTTTTAAATAACAGACACAAATGAAGAACACTTGAATTAGTCAAATTGTAGTCAAGAAAACTCAGTTTTGTTTCTGAAACATGATGTAATCAAATGGTTTAATCTTTAAATGTTTGATGCTATTCAGTGTCAGTTAATTATATTTATTTCACAACTAGTGGCATCTGACAGAGCTCATATCTATATTATTGTTCCTCTTTAAAATCTCACTGTTTTATAGTTGTAAGTATTGAAGAATGAAAAACATACTTTATCAATCAAGGAAGAAAATAATCTCCTTTCTAGAATGGAGATGGATCTCCTGCAGCTTGAAGAGTTTGTGCTTTATCTCCCAGAGTGTTCAACAGCACACTGAATTAATGGTTAACAGTACAATGCAGTATTTGCTGAGTAATACTTTCCCTGCAATGGCAAGAGAGCCTTTTGGAGACAAAATTTGTGCCCTCTGCAAAGATTTTCCTGCAGGTTATATCCATTAAAAGGAAGTTCTGAATCATGAAAAATATTTCTCTGATCCTCCTTTGGCAGAAGAAAGGTTCTTTAAGGAAATTCCAGGTGTTTAAATAAGTCTTTGCTTCAGAAAGTAAGCTGCAATACTTTTGCTGAACATGCTTCTTCATTCTCTCTACATAGAAGGAAGAAAGGGGCTGGATATTCATGTGTGTTGTAGGAATAATATGCAAGAAGTGTTTTTCATTTCTCCACTCAACTCAACTTATTATCTTCAGGTACAAATGGGAAATTTTGTCCATTGTTTTAAACATTGCTCAAGCAAACGAATATAGCTACCGCCTTTCCTTGCAGTGCTATGAGAAATCATTGAGCTCCCTTCTGAAGTAAAGTCCCTGAAATACTGAGAATTCCTAAGTATGGACATGTAACTCCACTCAAATCAGAATACAATGCAAGTTCACTGAGAATTTTAATTATTTTGGAGTACATGCTATTTGTTATTGTAGCTTGTTGTGGATAAAAGTAGAAGGTGTATAGGGGGCTGCACAGGTACATCAACCACAGAAATAAAAATACAAGAAAATCATCCCCAAGAGAAAGTTCAGAGCTGTGTAACTGTCCATCTGATTTGTTTTTTCCCATTTTTAAGATAACTGAAGCTTTTACATAAACCATTTCCTGCTAACCAGAAAAACTCACAATTCCAAAGGCTTTTCAAAGGCTCAATGTGATGCTGTGTGATGGCATTCAACATAATGGAGCAATCACCCAGAAAGTGTGCTAGAATAAAAGTGATGCATAGTTAGAAAAAGTTCCTAGTGGTATCCTTTGTGTCTGACTTCTCATCTTCAACTGCACTCCAACTTGAAAGAACAGACTATTTCAGTTAGAAGGGACATAGAGTGATTATCCAGTCCAACTACCTGACCAATTCAGTTTTGAGTTAAAGGTCCTAGAGCTGTTCACTGTGAAAATGTTCTTCTGGCAAACCAAATGCAAGTGGAGTGTACATAAAGCAGGCTAGTAATATGCTGAGCTAATCCTTTTCATAATGCTTGTCTCTGTGATGATTTTTTTTTTTTCAAGAGGCAAAATCTACTGACAAATCCAGATTTCTGAGTTAAAGTGATGCTGGATCTAACATTACATCTGAAACCCTTTGCCAAGTCTCTGTTGTCTCTTCTGTTAGTAATGATTGTTATAATTTGAAGTATCCACTGATCTAGGCAGCTATATTTTCCTCAAGAAGCTTGTCTCCAACTTTTGTTTCATTCCTTTAGGCTTATTGTCCCCCCAAACTCAAGTGTAATATGCCTACTGGAAAGCTCTTGGAGCATTGTTGGAATGCAGATAAATCTCAAAGTAATTGTACTTCTATCTCTTCCCATTGCAGCTCAGAGGCAATGCAGTACAGGAGAAAAGTATATTCAGTTTATTCTGAAAATTAAAATGTTTCACTGATTAAAACCTGTGGTGAACATAAGGGTGAGTTGATCTCAACGTCATTGTGTGTTCTAGAAAAAATAGCACTTGAATGCCAAAATATCCCTTCCCAGGAGTAAAGGATGGGAAACCGGAAATAAATTCCTTTAAGACCTCACCCTAAACAGACATGTGCACAGTACTCTGTCATATGAAGAGATTTCTCTTTCAACTCAGTCATCTGCTCTTCATGACCTGGTGGGAGCCAGACAGAGAAAGCTGTGTATGAGTGGATCAAACCCCAGAGGCAGACAGTGAGGCAGCAGCACCCTTTCCAATTTAAGGGAGAGAGGAAAACCATATGAAGTAATTAGTGTGATGAATGTCACGAGAATGTTTTTTAAAAAACCCATGATGTTTGTTTAGTTTTTTTTTTAAGGCACAGTAGGAGTTAAATCAGCATTTTAATGTAGCTTGGTAAACCATTTACATTGTCAGAATTTCTTTGTATATACCTTCTAACAAGATGTGTTTCTGCTGCCATGCCTTTTATCTTACTGAGAAAAACACTACATTTTACAACAGTAGGTTACAGTGTTCACTTCTCTAGGTGCACAAGTATTTACAGAAACATATTTCATTCATGTTTGACTGCAACCAACATACACATGTACAAGATACTTTATTAATTGGAAGGTACCCTGAACTAACACTGTAATAACCTCGTAGGATTTTTGTAGAAAAAAAACAGTAATAAAAAAAAATATTTCTAGAGAATTACCCACAATTGGAAAGATACCTTTTCCTACAAAGAAGGCTCAAAAATTATTTAGATANTGTAACTTGATTAACACCTTTTAGGGCTACCTCCATTGTGTGCATCTGAATAATAAGAGAGTTTATCCCACCACAGGAGATGTTAGTTCACCTTCTAAATAACACTATTGTGTATGATGAAGAGAAACTCTCTGAAAGATTAGCAAATTTATGTGCTTTTAAGCTCTGTGTCAGAGAAATTCTTAAAATTGCCTTTCAGAAATCAGTACTTCTTCCATTTCTTTCTAATTCATTTAACATCTGCCTGATGGAGTGTGATGATAGAAGGGTGATTTTCACTAGTTATTACCCATTTCTTTCAAAATCTCCCTGTAATGAGTTTCTAGGACTTCCTGACAGGCAGAGCTCTGAGCATTGGAGAAGCCAGAAAGGAGGAATGTACTAAATTCAAACTAAGATGTGGTGCTGAAATGCAGGATAAATGCACTGATGTTCAGTATTGTGCTAACTCAGCTACATTTCTTTCAGATATATGAAGCATAAGGAACATCACATTTGTACTCTGCATGTAACTGATGCACCTGAGCTGATATTTATTCGTATAGTGCAAGGACAGCATATGATTTCTGAACTAATTTTGAGGGTAAGTGGTGTTGATATTTTCTGTT
Source organism: Ceyx cyanopectus (assembly GCA_013401355.1). Classification (NCBI taxonomy): domain Eukaryota; kingdom Metazoa; phylum Chordata; class Aves; order Coraciiformes; family Alcedinidae; genus Ceyx; species Ceyx cyanopectus. Next base: position 12,376 of record VYZU01021551.1, on the reverse strand, counting down.
GTTCCTTTGGGAAAGGGTGACTCCTAACTGGGATTTCTACATGCACTTTTCTTGAAAGCCATGTAAATCAGGCAGCTGCAGTGCAGATGTATGCATCTAAAAGGCAAATCTACCTACACAATAAGCAGTCATTACACTAAACTATGGCATCACTGCATATAAATTGTCACAAAGTTAAGAAAGGAAAATGTTAATCTTCTTTTCAGGATGCATTATTAACAAAAACACCCAACCAAAAATGTCTGAATTGACTCACATGTCTACACTGAAGATTTGTATGGTTTTTTTAATTACTTTATATATAGAGATGAGGCAAAAAGTTTTTCCAGGATAAGGTGAAATATGAACACATTTTATTCATCTTGATAAATATTCCAGGTTTTTTTTCAGCACATAAGAAAAAGGAAGAACAATTAAGTTCTTCAAGCTTGCAGGCAGTTGTTAATATATTTCAGAATAGGAAGATTTGTAATTCACATAATTTCAAGCTGTGTTCATTTCATTTGTTGTCTTAAAATGATTGTTCTTTGGACATGAAATATGTATATAATTTGGTTTTAACCTGGTGGAAAAAAGACTAAATTGCTGAAAAATTAGGATACTGATTTTTAGAGAAAAGAAATGGATTTGGGTGGTTAAGGCTTTAGCTGAACTGATTGTTCAAAGGAGCTTAACATGTGAATATAATTTGCTAAAGGATTTCCCAGAAAGCTAATGTGGTAAAAGTAGTCAGATGTGTTACATGATTAGTACAGCTGTTTTGTCATCATAATTCAAGTGGTCATCAATTAGATCAGTGTAATAAGGTCAACCACAAACTGTCAAAATTATACAGACCACAAAGGGTTAAACAGAATGAGAAAAATAGAGTGCAACAAATGAAAAACATACATTGCTTTGTGGGTTGATAGAATGTTTTCTGACTACAGATTGACTAGCTAAAACCTCATAAATGAGTTGTGAGAAATTTAATATGCTTATAGTAATTTAAAAGTGGTAGTACACCTTCTACCAAATGACCTGGAGGGGAATATTTGCTGCAGCATAAATATTTGCTAAAATTGGCTAAAATTTAATCTTCATCATCTATTACTGACTTTGACAAAAAATAAAATATAAGAAGATGAGATATAGCCAAGAAAGAGCTAACTGACTATTAACCAAAAAAACCTCTCATAAATAAACTGTTTCACTTTGTCTTGTAAAAGGGCATCAAAGTAGATGCAGGCAAGACAAGCTACTTCAAATACCAAAGGAAACTAGAAACAAATGAACAAGAAAATAGAAATCTGAGTTCATCTGCCACATAGAAAATATGCAGATCCTGGAGAAAAACAAGAAACATTCTCAAAATACTAAGAAAAAAAAAATCATTAGAATGCCCTTGCAGGAGTTACTGTTAAACTAAGATTATTAGAAGGCTAAGGATTTTTTCATGCTACCTACTTTTCCACATTTAAGTTTTACTTGAATTTAAAAACATTTCTTAATTAAACTTTTCTAGATTTCAGCTTTATTTGTTGTAGGTAGTTTTATTAGTACATGTGATAATATATCTCACCTAAATTTTTATCTAAAGTTCAGCCAACTAGTTCTGCTGGTCATGTGTGCTTCTGTCACAGCCAACAGCACGTCATATGCAAAGATTGTTCATGACTGCCTCATACAGATACCTAAACAAGTGAGATATTTTCTTCAGACATCTTTCTTGCTCTTCATATTCTGAAGGGAGAAAAATGAACAAGCTTGGATTAGATTTCAACATCTTAGGAAACAGTAGTTGGCTGGCTGTAAGGGAAAAAGAATATGTAGACTGGGTCTATTTATCATGTTAGACACACATTTATTTGGTTTATGGGACAAAGTTTTAGTAGTGAAGGGCTGCAAGGGTGCCTTCTGTGAGGAAAATTACAGTAACTGTCACTGTGTCAGACAGAATGAGCTTCAAGATAAACCCACCTCTGGCCAAAGCTGAGCCCATCAGAAAAACTGTTTGTACCCCTGTGTTAATTTATTTAAGAAATAGTAAAACACTCTGAATAGAAGCTGTGAGAGAGAGTAGTGAGAAAAGGTGAGAATCAACCCTGCATATACCACCGTCAGTGAAGAAGAAGAGGGATAAGGTGCTCTAGATGCCAGAGCAGAGATTCCTCTGCAGCCCGTGATGAAGAATGTGGTGAGGCAGGCTGTCCCCTGCACCCCATGGAGGTTAGTGGTAGATCATATATCCACCTGTAGCCTGTGGAGGATACCACACAGGTGCAAGTTCCTTGAAGGAAGTTATGACTCCATGAAGAACCTGTTCTATAGCAGGCTCCTAGCAGGAACCTTGATGCATACAGAGGACCACATGCAGGAACAGGTTTTCTGGCAGGATCTGATTTTTTTTTCCATGGGGAAAACCATGCTCAACTACTCTACACCTGAAGGATTGCACCTTGTTGACCCACGCTGGAGCAGTTCTTGATGAACTGCAGCCCATAGAAAGGACTTATTAGACAAGTTTATGAAGGACTGGGTGGGATCTTGCTGGAGCAGAGAGAGTGAGGAGAGTTGGAAATGTAAACATGAAGCATTATGAACTGACCATAACCTCTATTCCCTATCCCCCTGTGCTACTTGAGGGGTGAAGGTAGAAGAGCTGGAAGTGAAGTTGAGCCTGGGAAGAAGGAAGTGTGCAATTACCCATCTTCCCATTGGATGAAGGCTTGTAGTCCCCCAATATTTTTCAATTTACTTCATTTTACTTACTAATTGACACGAAGAAATTAATCCTGAGTAAGATCAAGGGTCCAGTGCCCTATTTCCACTAGACATCAAAATCAATGAGTAAAGAGTAAGAATAGTGCAAAACCTTGATATTGTCTCAGCTACCAGATGTTAGCTCAAGTACATCTCAGCCTGTGTGTGGTTCCTCAGTAGTGTCTACTTTCACTAATTTGTCTGGCCTCTGGGCACACACAAAGTTTTTTCTGGCTCTCGCGGTCTTGCTGCACTGAGATTCTTAGTGTTAGGGAAAAGATATGAGAAAAGCTAGCAGAATTATCTGAGAAAAAGCTTATTTTTGTTGTCATTGTTACAAACAAATGAAAATATTTTTTATTAATGACTGCAGTCTTAGACAGCCTAATGAGGAATAAAAAGGAATAAAATAAGAGAGGCAAAAGCTCATCTTGAACTCAAGTTGGCGACTAAGATAAAAGACAATAAAAAAAAGCTTCTACAAGTACTTAAACAGCAAAAGGAGGGTTAGGGAGAATCTCCCCCCCTTGCTAAATGCAAAGGGAGAATTAGCGACTGGAGATGAGGAAAAGGCTGAGGTCCTCAATGCTTTTTTTGCTTCAGTCTTTAATGACCAGACTGACTCACTGAGTGATTTGCCTCTAGCAAATGATGGAGATGGGGAACAGTATCAGGATTTCTTTCAAGAGGATACAATATATGAAATGCTGCACAGCTTGAATGTACAGAAGTCTATGAGGCCAGATGAAATTCATCCAAGAGTGCTGAAGGAGCTGGCAGAGGTGCTCGCCAAGCCACTTTCTATTGTTTTCAAATGGTCCTGGCTAACTGGAGAGGTACCAGTTGACTGGAGATTGGCAAATGTTACACCAATATACAAGAAGGGTAAGAGGGAGGACCCAGGGAACTACAGACCTGTCAGTCTGATCTCAGTGCTGGGTAAACTGATGGAGCAGATCACCATGAGTGTTATTATGAGACATATACAGGACAGCCAGATTATGAGGCCCAGTCAACACGGATTTATAAAGGGCAGGTCTCGTCTGACAAACCTGATCTCTTTCTATGATAAAAATGACCCGTCTAGTAGATGAGGGAAGAGCTGTGGATGTTGTCTATCTTGATTTTAGCAAAGCCTTTGATACTGTTTCCCATAACATTCTCCTGCAGAAACTGGCTGCCTATGGCTTGGATGGATGTGTGCTTCTCTGGATCCAGAACTGGCTGGATGGCCGGGCCCAGTGAGTGGAGGTGAATGGAGCTGGATCCAGTTGGTGGCCGGTCACTAGTGGTGTTCCCCAGGGCTCAGTGTTGGGACCAGTTCTCTTCAACATCTTTATCAATGACCTTGATGAGGGGATGGAGTGCATGCTTAACAAGTTTGCAGATGACACTAAATTGGGTGTGTGTGTTGATCTGCCTCAGGGTCAGGAGGCTCTGCAGAGGGATCTGGCCAGGTTGAAGCGATGGGCTGAAACTAACTGCATGAGGTTCAGCAAGACCAAATGCAGGGTCCTGCATTTGGGTCATAACAACCCCCTGCAGTGTTACAGGCTTGGGGAGAAGTGGCTGGAAAGCTGCACTTCGGAGAAGGACTTGGGGGTGCTGGTAGACAGCCAACTGGATATAAGCCAGCAGTGTGCCCAAGCAGTCAAGAAGGCCAACAGCATCCTGGCATGTATCAAGAACAGTGTGGCCAGCAGGAGTAGGGAGGTGATTGTACCCCTGTACTCGGCATTGGTGAGGCCTCACCTTGAGTACTGTGTCCAGTTTTGGTATCCTCATTACAGGAAGGATGTTGAGATACTGGAACAGGTTCGGAGAAGGGCAACAAAGCTGGTGAAGGGTCTGGAGGCTGAGGGAGCTGGGATTGTTTAGTCTGGAGAAGAGGAGGCTCAGGTGGGACCTTATTGCTCTCTACAACTACCTGAAGGGAAGTTGTAGGGAGGTGGGAGTCGACCTCTTCGCCTTAGTTAAAGATGACAGGACAAGGGGGAATGTCTTCAAGTTGCACCAAGGGAAATTTAGGTTAGATATCAGGAAGAATTTCTTTACAGAGAGAGTGATTAGGCATTGGAATGGGCTGCCCAGGGAGGTGGTTGAGTCCCCATCCCTGGAGGTGTTTAAGAATCGTGTAGATGTGGTGCTGGGGGACATGGTTTAGGGACCCTGGCAGTGTAGGGTTGATGGCTGGACTTGATGATCTTAAAGGTCTCTTCCAGCAAAATTATTTTATGATTCTATGATTCTGTGACTCAATTAATTGCAGTAATTTCTGTGGCTGCCAGACCACCTCTGATTTTAGTGATGATTTCTGTGAGGCCAATCATTCGCTGGTGCCTTATATGGCACAGCAATAGCAGACTTTGAGAAAGGTGAGAAAAAGGGATTCAGATGCTAGTTGCAGTGTGGTCCCAGGGAGACAGAGATTTAAATACCTCACTGGAGATTTCCTAGGGAATTGATCCATGTCCTGCGTGGTGGGTACATTTCAGTGGCTCATCCAATTAATCTCTCCCATTGGTATATCTATTTATATATTTGTTTACCAATAAAAGAAAGATACACTTGAGACTTAATATAAGAGAATGGTTTTCTTTGCTCTTCACCGTGTTATGGGTATTGTTTTGTATAAGTCACCAAGAAATATGAAAAAAAATGGTACAGCATCCTTTCTGTAGCATGCTGAGATTGATAAATCCCAAGAAACTACAATGAGCTGTCCTTTCACACAGCAGTGAAGTTAATCAATGAGCTATGATGTAAAACACTACCTTCCATCGATCCACCATATATCTGCTTTTCATTTCCAGGATCTTTCCTAGTTTTCTTCCTTTAGAGGTCTGTCTGGTTGACTTCACTGATTGCAAGCTCTTGCTAGAATTTTTAAACCTGACAAAAGAATTGTCCCATTAAGGAGAAGTTAGGGAAGGGCAGAACTTGCTACCATCTGTAGTCAGTCAAAGAACAACAAGTAGTGGTCTGCTGCAAGATTGCAGAGTAGAGGCCCAGGTCCATAATGTTCATGGTGGCTGTAGAATTGGGCAGAGCAACAAAGGACACTGGGGCAATGGGCTGTACTAAGCGCATCACTAAAGGAAGAGGAAGTGTAGGAAGAATGAGGAAACTGTGATTGAAGAAACTGTATATAGGAGGACGAGTTGATTTGGGACTCTATTGTTTTTTTGTGGCAAGGTTTCTGTAGTGCCAGGGCTGCAGTGGTGCCTTCTGTCAGAAGATGCCAGAAGTTGCCCCATGTTGCACAGAGACAGCTCTGGGTGGCTTCAACATGGATGTACCACAAGGTCAAAGCTGAGCCTATCAGTGATGCTGGTATTGCCACTCTGAATACATATTTAAGGACAAGTGAAAAGTGCTGCACAGCAGCTGGGAGATGGGAGCTAGAAAACATGAGACAAACCCTGCAGATACCAAGGTCAGTGAAGAAGGAGGAGGAGGAAGTGCTCCAGGTGCCAGAGCAGAGACTCCTCTGAAGAAGGTTTTCCCCTGCAGCTTCTGGAGAACCACAGTGGAGCAGATATCCACCTGTAACCTGTAGAGAATCCCACACCACATTAAGTGGATGTACCCTGAAGGAAGTGACAGTCTCTTGAAAGTCTACACCCCAGAGCTGGCTCCTGGCACAGATCTTGGCCCATGGAGAGGATCCTATGTAGTAACAGGTTTTATGTCAGGAAATTTCTTTCCCTTTGGAAATTTAGCAGTCCTACAACCACAGTTGCATACAAATCTCTAATATTGCTATATGTTGTACTAAGTAAGCTCTATAGATAATACTGTACATAAATTATGTGTACTATACATATGTATAGTATTCTTTCTATATAAATACTATATATTGGACTATATATATATATATTGCACTAAAGCATATGTTTTCAGAAATTATAGTTGAATTTGAACAGTTACTCAAAGCTTCTAATTAACACAAGTTAGTGGCAATCCTGCTGAACTTTGTTAAGCTCTTAGTTTCATGACTCTGTGAGAATTTTGTCTTTCATTGTCTTTTTAGAAAAAGGATTATTCCAGATCTTGTTTGATGAGAAATGCTGTGAGGAAAGTTGTATGAAACCATCGGTGTTCAAAAATAAAAAAATTAGGTTTTATTTTGTTTTTAAAAGAACCTTATGACTCTGAGACCACTATGCCATTACTTGGGGATGGTTTTCCTCATGACCTTTGAATACTTGAAAGGCATTGTTGTCGAATTTGTATTTCTTGTGCTTCCTTTAGATAACACTGACAGCTTAGTGTTATCAGCAGGGCTCCCATAATTCTAGAAATCAATCTATTTTTACTTGATTTATTTGCTGTAGATGCTTCCGTGTATCTATTCTGTGGATATTAAGCATATACAAATCTGATACCTGGTCTAAATCTCAATGATTTTTGGTGCCATTTTCAATCCTGATTGTCCCTCTTATAAATATCATACATCTGCAGTAGTTTGGTATTGTTGATGTATCTTTACTCAATGTGTCACAAAAAGAGCTACAGTATCTTCTTCTTTCCCTTGTGAATTTGAAATGTTGTATTTCTTTTCTGTTTAAACTGAAATAATTTTATCATGCTATATCCTACTTTGTGTATTGTCTTTAATCATCTCAACATATTGCTCCACCATGTTCTTGCTGACAGCTTCGCCTGTTTGACATAAGCATTCATTCTGACTTGCAATTGTTTATTTAATGAGAACATTCTTCTATGAATCTCTACTATAAGATTATCTCATATCTTTCTTAATAATTAAAAGGTGTTTTGAAATAAACTCCTTGTTTGTATTTTTTAATTTGCATTTTTTATTTTCCTTCTTAATTTCTTTATTAGATGGTAAAACACATCACAGACGTATTTATTGTTATCAGAGTAGAAGTTTGATTTGCATCCAGATGTATTTATAACTTCAGTATTGCTTAGACCAAAGCTGACTTTACAGAAATTAAAAAGCGGCTATCTCATTACTATGCACAAGGTTCACTTGTGATGCCTAAACACACAGAGGCAACATATAAAAATGAGAAGATAGAGTAGTTATAAAACCATAGAGGGTATTTTACAGTTTTTATGGAACTTGCAACTCTGAATCTTAGGCTTGATTCTTAACTGTGCTTCCACAACAATTCCCAGAACATCAGACCATGGACTTCATGAGATGATGAGTAAGGCTCATAAAAGCTGTGTTGAAGGTCGTTCATCCTCCATTAGGAAGATCAGGATTTGTTAAGGAAAAGGAAACCTGTGGCTCTGTGGCTTTGTACCATTTTGGTTACTGCATCCAACAGGAATAGAACAGATATGAGTTCTGATTCTTGCTTTTATAAAAAAAAAAATATATGGATGTTCTGGTTCAGCCTCAGCCAACAAGTAGAATCATAGAATGTTTAGGGCCGAAAGGGACCTCCAAAGGTCATCTAGTCCAGCCCCCTGCAGTGAGCAGGGACACCCTTAACTAGACCAGACTGCTCAGAGCCTTGTCCAACCTCACCCTGAATATCTCCAGAGATGGTGCCCCAACCACCTCCCTGGGGAGCCTATTCCACTGTTCTACCACTCTCAAGGTAAAGTACTTCTTCCTGATATCTAGTCTAAATCTACTCTTCTCTAATTTAAACCCATTACCCCTTGTCCTTTCACTACAGGCCCTTGTAAACAGCCCCTCTCCAGCCTTTCTGTAGGCCCCCTTCAGGTACTTGAAGGTGTCTATAAGATCGCCCCAGAGCCTTATCTTCTCCAGGCTGAACAACCCCAGCTCCTTCAGCCAGTCCTTGTAGGAGAGGTGTTTCAGCCCTCTGATCATCTTTGTGGCCCTTCTCTGGACCCGTTCCATCAGGTCCATGCCTTTCCTGTGTTGAGGGCTGCAGAACTGGATGCAATACTCCAGGTGAGGTCTCACCAGAGTAGAGGGGCAGAATCACTTCTCTTGATCTTCTGGCCACACTTGTCTTGATGCAGCCCAGGATGCAATTGGCCTTCTTGGCTGCAATTGCACACTGCTGGTTCATCCAAGCAATGTCAAGACCTGGAGCAGCATCACACAATGCCAACCTTCCTTAGCTTTTATTGTTGAGTGTGTCAACATATGGTCTGGAACATCCCTTTAGTCATCTGGGGTCAGCTGTCACAGCTTGAGTCTGTGTAACTGCTGCTCAACAACAGCTAAAACATTCCTGGGTTATCAACATTCTTTCCAGGATAAATCCAAAACATAACCACATAATAGCTACTATGAAGAAAAAATTAACTCTACCCCAGTCATAACCCACACAATGGACTAAAATGCATGAAAGACTCTGTTAAGCAGGGAAAGAAATTTGTACCTTTGCACACTTTCCAAAGTGAGAGCTCTTGATTCCAGATTAGATAATCTTTTGACTAATTCAGTATAAACTCTGGTCCCAAGATTGTTTACTGCAGACAGACAACAGTTCTGTTTCTTGCTCCACGTCAGGACAACATAAGATGGGGCTTTGAAACTCACCATGTAGAAATGGCTGAACATGTTAACCAGGGGCTTATTACATAGAAAAGATGGTGTCCGTAACACTTTGAAGTTGTTTAAAAAATCATAATGATAAACTCTGTAGTAGAGGAATATTGAGGATTAATTGGGCAGTAAGCTGCTGCATCTTGTCACCAGAGGTAGCCATTATTATTCCAGGAGGCACCTGGAGCACTGCTGCTGCCAGGAGCTGAGTCACTGCAGTCCTGGACGTCTCTTGGCTGGCAGCTGTCTCTGTGTTTTTGAGGACCACAATTTTGGATTTTGAACTGTGTCCTTCACTGAGTGTTTATATCCTCTTTCAGATCTGGCTTTCTTTTCTTTAAAGAGCTTAATCAGTGGTGGGCAAGACTGCATGTAAAGGGTATGGGGCTGTGCTAACAAAGCATGAAGTGGGACTTCATAGGAGTTGTAAACTACTGATTTGTGTGACAACTTGAACTTATTACAATGTGCTGGCTTTACCAGGAGGTAGGAGAAATGTCCTTTTCAACTGAATGCTTGAGCTAAGGTTGTGTGGCATCAGTCCTTTTACCACACTTTCTAGGAAGCCAAAGCACTGTCTTGAGATAGAGCTACAGCATAGAGGATATGCCATAACATCCCAAGCCCCTGACTATCCTCCATACATGGTGTTTCTAGGTATGCTGCTCTGCCATCCCACATCAGAAGATGAATACCACCACAACAGGTATAAAAAGCCCTCTTATCTTCCCTTTCTATTTTCATTATAAGGGGCTCCAAAATTTGAAGACACATCCAGTCTAAAACCATATAATTCCTGTCATGTACAGAGCCTCAGATTCCATAATAAACACATACCCATCAGCAAAGAGGGAAATAATGTACTCTTTCACAGTCAGTCAGTGGTTTGACACATCTCTGGTCTTCACAAGATATGCCATAAGTGGCATCTCAGATATTTACTTATGTCTGTAAATTATACCTTTTATGCAAATGGTTTGCAGTGAAGATAGAGGTTCCTATCAAATAGTCCACTTCTGTCAAGGAAATTGAAGAAATTATGAAAATAACATGGTATATTTAATACTGCTTCTTCACCCCCCCATGCTGGCTGTGTGCAGTTCTCTGACCTCTACATCACCCTCGAGTATAGAATGAAGGTTTTCCTCCCAAAGTTAAAATCCTCAGAGTGGATTCACATGGTGACCCAGCTCACGTGAATCCTCAAGTACCTATTGCCTCTCTATTGCCCANTGAAAATAAACAGTCTAAATGAAGCAATCTCTCTCTATATATATATCAGAGATAGGCTACATTGGAGGAAAGCTGAATTAGCTTGTGGCAACTTGAATATGCTTACTTTGGTTANAGTTAAAATCCTCAGAGTGGATTCACATGGTGACCCAGCTCACGTGAATCCTCAAGTACCTATTGCCTCTCTATTGCCCAGCAGCAGACATAGACTTCCACACACAATTGACTTAGGGAAAATTCTCTACTTAGCTTCTTCTGGGTTTCTTTTTGGTTTATTCAAATGTTGCTATGTTCAGACAAGACTCATCAGCATGCTTTGCCTGCAGACTGCTTTATGGATGGTTAAATATTTTTTGTCTTTATCAGTCATATATTACAGCAATACTGACTGTCACCAGTGACCAAAAAACTTAATGAAGGACAAAAGGCCCTTGAAAACATGGTCTGGATGAGCCTCTGTGATGATTTTGGCTGGGTTAGAGTTAATTTTCTCCACAGCTATTAGTATGGGACTATATTTAGGATTTATGCTGGAAACAGTGTTGATAACACGGGGAAGTTTTAGCTACTGCTGAGCAGTGCTTACAGAGTCAAAGCCTTTTCTGATCCTCACACCACCCTGCCAGTTAGTAGATTGGAGGTGCATAAGAAGTTGGGAGGGGACATAGCCAGGTCAACTGATCCCAACTTCCCAAAGGGATATTCCAGAGCACATGAAGTCATGCTCAGCAATAAACTAGGGAGAAGTTTATTTTATGGCTAGGGGGCTGCTGCTCAGGGACCATCAGGAATCAGTGAGTTGATGAGCAAGAGTTTTAATTTGCATAATTTGTTTTTGTTGGGTTTTGTTTTTTTTTTATTTGTTATTTTCATTACAGGGTTGATTTGGGTTTTATTATTATAATTATCATTACTTTATTATATTTAAGTTATTAAACTGTTCTTATGCCATCCCATGAGTTTTCTCTCTTTTACCCTTCCAATTTTTTTCCTTTCATCCTATTGAAGTGGAGAGCAGGTGAGTGGCTGTGTGGTGCTCTAGAACAACTTTCTCCAGCTACTGACATGCATAGAATTCTATCAGGAGATCTTCATTTGCTTAGCTTCCACTCTAGGGAGTCATATGTTGTGGCTTTGCTCAGTTTAATATCTTATCTTTGTAAACAATTATTACTGTATTTGAAACATAAAATGCAGAGATTCCAATCTTAATTAGGCAGCTTATGTACTACAACTGTAAAGCAGCTGACTTTTCAGCAAATGAGTATTCCCAAATTGTGCAAAGATATTTTCACTAAAGCTGCAACAGTGTCATTAAATGCTGGGTTTTTAGCTGTGGGTCTTGAAACACCACCAGATGTGGGGTGTGTGAATGTCAGGCTGTATTATGAAAAAAGACAATGAAACCAGAACGCTATTTTTTGTTGCTGTTGTTGTAGAAAAGCTTAAATCTGTAAAAGAAATACTAGAATCCCAGTATCACACTACATATATTTTTTTCCTTTTTTTTTTTTTTTTTAATTAAGAGAACAGTCTAAGATTTCTAGGGAATCATGAAAGGTCAAGCGTGTAACATTCCTGCAGTTACCAGCTTGCCCTGAGAGCAAATGTCCCTGTAGGACGTTTATTACCCAGCCAGACATCCAAGAATTGAGTGTACATTTAATAATGAGTTCCAAAACTGATGCTACTTTGGTTTGTGAGTCAAAAATTCTGACCCTAAAATCAGATTTTGAATTGAGGTTCTCTGAAGACCTTTTGAAGACTGCATCTGGAATTCCATATCAAATGGTTGATGAAGGGAGAAAAGGTGAGAATTTTCTATCTCAGATAAGTAACCCTTTAATCAATGTCAAACATTAACCTCGGTGGTTTAAAAGAGAGGTTGTACTGAAA
>VYZU01021549.1:0-25185 GCA_013401355.1 Ceyx cyanopectus | reverse complement strand
GGGAGGGGAGAGTAATAGGATGTGAGACTCCAAATTAAGCACTGCCTTTCTATTAATAGCATTTAAAGTAATATGTCACCTACAATTTGTAATGGAACCTTATTTAGCTCTAGTATTTTTAAATACCTAGAATGATTTGTGTCCCCTGTAACATTTCTGCCTGTGGCTTTGCTTCCAGTTTAAAAAAAAAAAAAAAAAAAGCAGATTAAAATCCTCCAGTTCTTTTCTGTCCATTACCTGTCCATTTATTCATTTATTTAACTATCCTTAAGTACTCTCAATCACCCAGGGAGCAAGTGGCTTCTCTTGGCAAGCAAAGACGTTGGGAAAATCCTGCTATCATTACTGAAATGTGTGTCGTGTGCTTGGGAGCAGCCAAGTCAAGTGCTCTGACAAACAATGCCCAGTGAATTTTCTCCAACGTTTTTGAGACATCGATTCTTTCAATGGTTTTGCCTCCCCTTGAACAGCTCACTGCTGTGTGCAGCCAGCAGCACAAAAATCCACAGGCCTGTCACAGCTGCTTCAGCCCATCCTGGTGCAAAGCTTCAGCAGCAGCCTCAGCTGGTGCCCTCTGTGCTGGCTTTGGGATGAGCAGCAGTAACCCTTGGCAAGGCAGGCACAGCTCTGAGGGGATGTGTCTTCAGAGGCCTCAACTCTTTGCTCAGTTCTCTGAAGCTGCTTGAGAGTGCTGATATCATAGCATCACCTGTCACAAAGGGGTCACAGATGTTTGCTTCCTAAAAAAAAAGATGCACAATGTTTTACAAAGTTGAGAATGCTTTCTCTGTTTTACAGATGGCAAACTGCAGCTTCAGGAGACCCGATCTGTCCACTCTGTGTAGAAATGTGGAACTAAACTGGGGGAAAACCTAAGAACAATGGGGCCATCTGATGCAGGGGGGAGCAGTTTATGATTGTGTATTCCAGAGTAGGCCATGAAGATGATCTGCAGGCTGGTACCCCTCTGCTGTGAGGACTGGCTGAGAAAGCTGAGGTTTTTCAGCCTGGAGAAGAGAAGGCTCTGGGAAGACATTATTACAGACTTACAGTATCTGAAGGGGGTCTACAGGAAAGCTGGGGAGGGATTTTTTCCAAGGGCTCGTAGTGATTGGATAAGGGGTAATAGCTTCAAACTGTGAGAGGGTAGATTTAGATTAGAAATTCTTCACTCTGAGGATGGTGAGATGCTGTAACAGGTTACCCAGGGAAGCTGTGGGTGCTTCACCCATGGATGTGTTCAATGTCAGGTTCTATGGGGTTTTGAGGAACATGATCTGGCGGGAGGTGTGTGTGCCCATGGCAGGGGGGTGGAACTAGATGATCTTTAAGGTCCCTTTAAACCAAACCATTCTGTGATTCTCTGTGTCTATTAATACATTAACTGAAAACCACAGTCACTCATGGTCCTAGGTAGACAGAATGGTGCTGGGTCTGGAATAACCAGCATATGGAAGTGGGAAGTAATTCTGGAAGGAGGCAGAACTTCTCCTTGCACCTTCATAACAAACTGCAGGCTGTAGTACGTGCCCCGTTAGCCAGGCACTGTTGTGGGTCCAGACACAGTGGTGCTGCCATGAGAGTGAGAGTTCTGCTGTAGACACTGGCAAGCAGGCCAGCTAATAAAGATTCCCAGGGAGTATAGTGGGAGAAATAAAAAAATCAGCAAACTCCGTATATCTGTTTGGGGAGTTGTGCCTCATCCACCCAGAACATAGTCCCGTATACAGCGTGGCTGGGTGGATGCAGTGATATCCTACAAATGGAATCTGTTGTTTTATTTCAAGGGGAAGAGATAACTGAAGTTTTCATTGCCACACCCAAAGAGGAATAATAAACCAGCCAGGCAGCAACTGTCTCCAAACAGCCCGTGTTACCAACCCACAGGCTCTGCCTGGCTGGGGTTTCGTGGTCAAACGTGAGAGTGGGGGAGGATGTCACTGGGATCGTTACAATAGATTATGATTGATGTACAAAATGGAAAATTCATGTCAGAGACAGACACGATGCCAAATGAGCCCCGCGGTGCTGCGGCTCATCTTGACTTGTCACACGGTGAAAGCAAACAAGGCTTCAAAACAAAGTGAAGTCATTTGATATGCTAATTGTGCCTTGTTTCAGGCATAGGGATGTGACCGTGAACAAAGGAGAAGAAAGCAAAGGGCTAAGACAAAAGGGATTTACTGTTTTACTGCTGCTGGAAAAGTTAATCTACTCCCAAATAAGATTTTTCTTAATAGTAAGAAATAGTGATCAGTCAGTTCCCTCTTTGATACCCATTCTGGAACCTCCTCGGTAATCATATTGCAAAGGAGCTGTTTTTAGAAAAGCAGCCCATGGTGAGAGACAGAATTAGCTGCAGGTTTTGATTAATCACCAGTTCTTCGCATCTGTGTCGGTGCCAAGATCATCAGCGATTAACTGATGCGATTAGCACCGTGCTTGGTCAGGGCTAGCATTGTTCTCCCTGCCCTCCTGAAGCTTTACAGGATGCTCCTGAGTCTCAGCATGCTTCAAAAATATCGTTTCAAAGAGCATTTCAGAGCAATCTGTTCTTCATATTTACACCAGAGCAAATAGCATTTATTTACATCTGAGATTTAATCACAGAACCGAATTACTGGAGTCACATTAACTCATTATTTAATTTGCATAGTGTTCAGCATTTTCTGGGTGTGTATTATTTTGTCTTTGCACGTTGTTTGTCAGGTTTGTTTTCCAAATTGGGGCCTGCCATTCCCTGCAGAATTAATGCTTGCTTAGCGAAGGGCTACCCTGATTTGTCCAGGTCTCTTTGGGAATTAGTGGACAACCTCAGCTCGTGAGGACAGGAGCTGAAATACTCTCAACGTTGTTTCAGAAATAGTCTCCGTGGGAAATGCTGCTGTGATGATTTAAAAAACAAAGCAACAAACAACCCCCACTCAAACCATCCCATAGCAACTCATTTTTATCCTACAGTACTACCACTTATTTTAATCCGTTTGGTCGCTGGTTGTGCACAGATTTTATTAACACGGATGAAGAAGGTGATTAAATTATTCACCTCAATCTATCTTTACAGGCAGAAAAAAAACCCCTATTCCTGCAAATGCTGGTAATATCAAAGTGTTGCAACTGAAGGTGAATCAAAGAGTATATGATCTAAATACATCAATTACACAGAAGCCTCAAGTATAAGCTCAAAGAGATGTGGTTGTGTCAGCTGCACATGCTGTTTGATACCTTTATACTACACAGAAAATAAGGTTCTAGTTTTATACTCTGTATATAATGGGTTTATTTATGCTAAATGGAATGTTTTGAGTGTATACCATACAAAAATCAGAAAATCCATCTTGTGGGCTCTTCATTTCTCCAATTTGCACATTAAGGTCTGCTTGAATGTATATGGCTTTTTCCATCATTGAAATATACGTCAATGATTATGTTTAGAACAGAGGTATAACTTTCTAATGTAATTTTTCTTCTTTAAGCCTTACTGCTATGGACTTTATTCTGACTTTTTTTTTTTTTTTAAATGAGCCATCAATAGCTTGCTGCAGCAATAGTTGTCAGAGTCCCCCTAAAACAGAATATATTTCAAAATAGAAGTAATGGTCACTAGATCATAGATAAAACGGTCCTATGCCAATTGGAGTTGTGCAACAGAAAACAGTCATTTAATCACAGGAGTGTGCTGTTCTAGCAATAAGTAACATGAACTTAGTTTCTTGCTTAATTAATTTTGGTAATATAAACACATATATAATGTCTTTGATCCAGAAGAGCCCCTGATAATCATGCTGTTGACCTCTTGGAAGAAAAGAGACTGTGGTCTAGCGGGCTGAGCAAAGGTTTAGGAAGTTTTAAGTTGTTGTAGCAACAACACTGACTTTCAGGGTGGTCTTGGAGAAACGGGCAGAATTTCAAGGGGTTGTCCTTCAGTTAAAAAAAATAATAATTACAGCAAAAATAATGGTTTTTTCTAAAGTTGATTCTGTAAGAGTGTGTGTTGAGGTTTAAATTCTTTGCAGGCTTTTGGCAATAAATGCTGTGTAAAATTCAGCATAGTAAGAGAATTCTATATGAATAATGAATAAGTTGAGGTTTGGTTCGGGGTTTTGGTGTGTTTGGTTTTTTTTTTTAAATCAGATCTTGCCATTTTATTTTTGATGTGCTTTATAGGCTAAGTGTCATAGCTGATGTTCACTATTCAAAGTCATAACATTATGTCTTCAAATATGGCTTTGGAAAATGACTCATTACTTCTTTTGGCACTAAAAAGTTTATTACAGTACACATGACATTTTTCAAACAGTTGAGAGTTTATTCAGCCTAAAGTGTGTAATTGGTAAGCAGTTACAGTTCTAAGTGATTTTTCTAGGGCTGTGTTACTGGACTGTTGTTTTTTATTTTAAGTGAAGTGAGAATAACTTTTTGCAGGTGCTGCATAGGTAGATTTTTCTTACTTGGCAAGATGGAGTGATATTATATGTAGCTTTCTGAACAGCCTTTAATAATCTCTTCTGGCTTGCAAATAATGTAAACAACGAGCCTTGTAAATCACAAAGAAAGAAGTAACCGGAGACTTCAGATGTGAAACTGGCTTCTCTCTGAGGTTGGAGGAATCACTTGGAAATCGTGAATCAGTGCTTGGCTGCTGCTTGAACCTTGGACTGACTTCGTCCTGTGCTGCAAAACTTGCTCGTTCCTTGAGTTACTTGGAATCTTTTTCACTTTGCAAACACTTTGGAGGAGGTCATGAAGGGAGATGGCAGTGCAATGTGGAATCTGATGTGGAAATACTGCATTTCTGTCAGGACAATCAGGTACGGCAAGAATATTTCTAACTTTATTTTGTGGCAAGTCTGAAAACTGCATGCAGTAGACTGTCTGTCCTGTTACTTGTATTCCTTCACCCTGTATGGTTAACTTTGAGTAGTCTGGGATGATTTTTAGGTTGGATTAGTACTTGGTTTTACAGTAAGGACATGAAAAGAAAAATACAGAATACCAAAAATCTTTAAGGAAAAGGGGTTTTTCATGATTTCAGAGTCTCTGTCTCATTTACAAGCAGGCAGAAATTGGAATATGAAGTAAACCTTCTTTTCCTGAACACTTGCCTATTATTATCTCCTATTTGTTGTATCTCCCGAATGCAGTTACAGCATCTGTTCTTAGCATACCACAAGCATCATTTACTTCAGACAAAGGGAAAGGGGGGAGAAGAGGAGGTGGCTTTTATGGCAGAAGCAGCCTCTGAGGTTTCAGATGTCTCTAAGCAGCTGTAGAGCTAGAGCCTTACCTGTGTGTGCGGTGTGAAGGCGCAGCTGACTGGGCTGGGATGACAGGCTGCGGCTGCTGTGCATCACTGGGCACATTCTTGGAGTGGTTGGCGTTTGACACGCTGCCTGCTCCCTGCCAAGAGCCCTTGCTGTGGATTCCAGTGGCGTTTATTCCAAGAATGGAGCTATTAAGCGAGACGCCGGCTGATTGTGCATTCTCACAGCCACTTTTATATATTTAGAACTAGCTGTCCAGTCCCCTGCTACAGTTTTGTCCGTGTTACCCGGTTACATTATTGGGGCGGTGCATTTTGTCATGCAAGCTTCGCCTGAGAAATCACATCATCGAAATAATTACTGCATTTCACACTGCCTAATTATCCTGTGCTGACGAAATCATTTAGAGAGCCTGAATTCCTGCATGAACATTGCGACCAGAATGAGACTGAGGAGAGCTTTTTGTCATCGGGATAGCAAAATAAAGCTAGAAAGTCCCTTAGTTTCTAGCAGACAGTGTGTCAATATAATAGAAATTGAAAATAATCCCTGAGAGAGGATTCAGTCAAGTTAAAAGCCATTTTATTTATGGTCTAGGTTTAGAACTAGAAGCAAAGGGAAAGTCTGAAAGAAACAGGATCGGTGCCTAAATCCAGAGAATCGGTCTTTAACAGCATGGATGTTCATCCTGACCTTGGTGCTGCTGAAAATGTCTGAGAAATCTTCTGTGCAAATCTCTAAAGTTACAAAGGTCTGTGTTCCAACTAAGCGTCAAAGGTTCCTCGGAGCACTTGGGTGTGGAGATTTTTCTGAAGTTTGATGTGCAAGTTGTGCTCACCTGTCAAAAGCCACTGCTTTCTTTTATTGGTGACCTTACTACTGTTTAAAATATGTAGGTTGAATATTAGTTTAATTGCTTACAGCAGGATTTATTTATAGATCAGCTTGAAGGCTCTCTCAGCATAAAGCAGAGTAACATTCCTCTTTGTTACAGCCCTGTGAGTGTGTTCAGTTAATAGTTTTGGTTGTCTTAAATAGATCCTATTTTCTTTAGCAGCAACAACAATGAGTTTGGGAGCATAAAGAAATATTATTTTTTGTGTGTGGAAAAAGATCTCTACCACCTTAATTCACTTCTCTGATATCCTGAAATCCTGAAACTCTCTCTGTGTTATGGAAGGCTTCAGTAACTGCTCTGGCTCCTGTTCTCCCCCACCCAGTATGAGGCGATACCAGCCTTTTTCCCTCTCTGCCTCCTAGACCAGCAGAGTGAGTTTGTTTTTTCCCTCCATGTGTGTAAGCTGCCTTGGTAAATGCATTTCTACAGCGCCTTGGTGCTGCTGCACCCAGCAGCATGTGGCACCAACTACACTGGACCAGTTGTGCTACAGCTCCTTAGGTGTGCTCAGGGCCTGAATGAGGGGTTTTATGCCTTGCTGAGTAAACAGTCCCACTGCAAAAGGAAAATTATTATTAACTGGGTTTTAGGGTTGGTCTTGTTTCCATTGGACTCCAACAGCTTGAAAAAATAACATTTGACTAAGTCTTTGTTGTCTGTTTTCATTAGAGTGTGTGGCCTGGGGGCAGAGAGATCATCTACATCCATATATATGTGTTTAAGTTTACATGACTAGACCTTAAAATCGTAGGGTCATGCCTGTTAGCAAGGGGAAATACATGTGTAGTACCAGAGGAAAATGCAATTGTTTGCTTTATGCATAGGGGAGCTTTAGGTAATGCTGGAATAAGCCCAGGAGAGAGCAGGATGGTGTAATGTGGAAATATGCTGCACTAAATTATGTCTTTTTTGTTCCTCTTCTGTGGGAGGTTGGCCTACTCCTAGAGCAAAATTGCAAGAATTATACAGATGGAGGGGTTTCGTCTCTAATGGACCTAAACTAAGCCTGTGGCGCTTAATGTGAAACTTCTGTCCTTTCAAAATCTCAATTCTCTGAGCCCATATGGAGCCCACAGTATAACAGGCTGTCACCCAAGGCAGAGGTGGAGTCTGGCTACACCCCCAAAACACAGAACAAGCTGTGGGGTGATCCCTGAGCTATCTAGACGGTGGTGTTCCCAGGTATCCCAGGGAGACTTGCCATTCCTGTCTGGTTTGCCCTTTGTTTCCATCTTAGGGGATACAGGATCGTCACTCTCTTCCCTTAGCCAGGTCACTCTCTGCTGGGGCCAGCAGTGACTTGTGTCACACCATGGGATTTCTGACTCTTCTTGGTGACAGACATCGCTGTCTGCACATGAGGGGCTACACGTTTCTGCCAGTTTCTGAAAAGGAGGATAAAGGTGTTTGTCACCAGCACTGTTCCTGAGTGAGGCAGAGCAGCGCCTCCAGCTGCCCCCATTGCTGTCCTAGTGCGTGCAGAGGGCAGACAGCGTCCTTCCCACTCCTCTGAGCTCACTGGGAGGGAAGTAGCAGTGCTTTCCTCTGCTGGCCAATCTCCATGTGTGATGGTGTTTGCAGGTGGAAAACTCTCCTAGAAGCAGAGAGTTAGCAAAGCAGAACTGAGGTTAAACAGCAGGAGCCTTTTTCTTGTGTTTCCAGTTCTCTTTCAGTCCCCACTGTAGGTGGGGGATAGGCAGACAGCAAATTAGGAAGTGGTTTCTCAGCACACTCAGGTTAGCCATTGCATTTCTAGCATGATGTCAGTATTCAGCCAGAGGAACATGGGTTCTAGAAAGACAAGGGAGCCAGTCGTCTGCCTGCGGAATTACTGGGTCCCTCAGTAATGTGCTCTATGCCAGCCAGCCTATGTGGATGGGGTTAGTGGTTAGAGGAGCAGACTGGAGCCATCTGAATCAGCAGATCCACAGCCCACGGAGAATAAATGAAAGGGTTTTAGTAATGTAACACATAGTTTTCAGCTTGCATCTTGAAGTAGTGGAGGAAAACAGTCAATAGTTAGTTCTTACTGCTCTACACATCTGGAAAAAGTAAGAATTAGTCCTCAGTATGAGCTGTCATGGAGTTTCTCCACTTATTTTCCTTCTGCTATAAACATTTTCCATCTTGGTTTAGTCAGACTTTATTTTTAGTTGTCTGCTTTGATTGTTTTTTTCCTGAAGACTAACAGAACAGTGCTGTGTTTTCATCAAGGAAAAATAACACCCTGACAAGTGAAAAGGTCTTGGTGGGGATTTTAATTGCACTTTGGGCAGTATGAGCTACTGTAGCTATCTAGGGGAGGGACAGTTGTGTGTATCTTGTGTAGGGGCTTCTTCATAGATGTTCATCATGAAAGCTCAAATTATACTACTACTGAGAAGCTACCAGACAGAACTGAATGCAAGTCATCATTAGTAGCCTGGAAGTTTAATCTCCATCTAGTGCATGGCTTTCTATAGTCATTAGTCTTGTTTTTTAATATAGCACAACTGTAATTACCCCCGTGCAAACCTTCCTTTGGGTTGAAAGATCTCCTCAGCATGTCAGTGCCAATAGCCACCCAGCACTTAATTAATTTTTAATAAGCTCTCGGTGCCAGTCTAACAAATCATTGTGAGGTTAGGATGAAGTTGCGAGTGTGTGGATGTGCCCTGTGCATTTTGCATGCTAAAATGAAGTATTTGGGTAAAGTGCACTGTTTCTCCTGCTGTCTCTGGTCCATGCATAGGAATCTCTTGAGGAAACTATTACAGCAATAATTCCTCTGAGCTCAGTTGCTCTGCAGACTTGGTCAAGGGGTGAATTTCACATTGCTTTGGATTGATACTTTTAAAAACTCATGTAACTATCACTTCCATTCACCATGTGCATGTCTATGTTTACACGGCTGGATTATTACAGTCTGATTGTTAATGTAAATTAGGGATTTGTGATTTAAATTCAGGAAAGGCACAGTGAGCCTAAACAGTTTACAGATCTGCTAGAGCAGAGGACCAGAATTTCATCAGCTCTTTTTGCTTCCCTTTTTTTAAAATTTATTTTATTGCTATGAGCACTCACTAAAATGCTCCAACTTAATAATTTAATGTTCTGTTCTTATACTATGGTCTTCCTGTCTTTGTGCACCACTTGCTGTATTATTGCTAAAAATGTTTAAGAGGCCCTTTGACAGTGATTTCTGTTTAATCTGGTTTGACTTCAGTGTAAAGTGAAGTCTGTGTTTGAGTTTCAATGCAAAAAGAGTACCACAGAAGTTGCACTATTGGCACATGATTAAGCCCATAGAAAGGCCTCAGAAGAGGGGCAGCTGCCTTGCAGTGTAGAGAAATTGTTGGCCTAGCAGCAGCACTGCTTGGTTGCATGTTTTCTTGTACAAAAAGTCAAAGTGAACTTAAAGGGTCTGTGTGTTTTTAATGGCAAAATATGGAAGTGATGCACCAGTGTGAGATCTAAAGGCAGGGTTTAGTCACTGCCCACATCATTTTTATTATAAAAGTTATTTTATGGGTGAATCTACTGAGCTGTTCTGGTATAAAAAGACCTGAAGCCATCTTAGCTAATTAGCTATAAATGGAATCAGTGTCTAGCCCTCTTCTGAGTTTTTATGTCTTTGTGTTAAAATACTTGCATCAGTGTTTAGCCCAGAACTTCAGTCTGGGCTAAGACCAGCCCTGGTTTTAAACTATGCTGAAGCAGCCTCTGGCCTTTCATGACGCAGGCTGTGAATCACTTGGAAACCCTAGAAGTCAGAAACCTAATCCAAGGCAGCCTAGAGGAGTTAACAGCCTGTTTTATTATTTATTTACACAGACCTTTCAAAAGAGCTTGTTGATGCAGACCCGTGGGTTACTGAGCTGGTAAAATTGTTTGTCTAGTGATGAAGGAGTTCAATTATATTTAAGGTAGCTTTTTGTATCTTAGAGCTTGCTGTAAGGGGATGTGTGTGGTAAAAATGTATGTGGCAACTTTTAGAACAGAACTGCTAATTGAGGTTCATGCTGCCACCACTCCCAGTTTACTCCTGGGCTTGATGTCTTCTCAAACCTAGAAATTGGCATTTAGAGTTTGTTTTGAAAGGATACAGCTTCTGTTGTTGCTCTTACATTACTCTTTTTGTTGTATTTTGTTTGTATTTCTTATATTTTATAAACTCCTGAAGCAGCCTTTCAGCTAGTGCCTTTCTGCTCTGAATGCATAGACAAAAATCAAACTGTATGGAAGTGCTGCCTGTTCCTCAGTTTGAACAGAATTATCTTCTAACGGGCTGTAAAGCAAATTAGGTAGAGAGAAAACAAAGCTCTGGGCTTATCAGGTTTTAACAAGATAATGCATTTTCCAGGAGGAGTCGGATGACGTTTTAGTAATTGGTGAGTACTGATGAATTTAATGCTATTGAATCATGTGATTAGCATCAGTGGATACTGTGAATTGATCATAGTACTGAAAGCATGATATGTGAAATTATTTTAATGAAAAAGACTATTGCTTAAATTCTTGGTAAAGGTTTTATTCCTTTCCTAATAGGAATTAATTTTTCTACACAAGCCTAATTTCTAATTCTTGATATGTTTTTGATGTTCTCTATGCAATAACTTCCTATTAATAGTTTTCTTTTACAGTAATCATAAAACCAGCAAAAATTTATGCAGTAAGCAAAGTGTCCTGCGTTCAGTCATTTTTTTTATCAGGAGACAATTTTGTTTGTATAATTAACTGCCTGACAGGTATCAAGTGACTGATGTGTTTGAAGAGTTATTAGGGTTTTTCTGCGCTGTGGGGGGTGGTGGAGAGTTACACAACTGCTTATTAGGAGAGTTTAGGGTCTCATGACAACCACAAAACCAGACAAATGAATGAAAAAAAACCAAAACAAACAACAAAAACCAAAGCTCATCACATGTGTATTTACTTCAGACTCTGTGCCTGGTTAATGATACTTAAGCAAAATTTGAGGTAGGCAAGGCACGTTTGGCTGACCCCCTATGCTCCTGGAGCGTTCCCATGCTGAGCTTATGGAGGGCTAAACCTGCTTGCTGCAAGCTGATCAATTAAAGATCAGTGTGCTCTGGAGTCAATCCTGCAGTGATCCTCTGCAAGAGTCTCAGCAACCTGGGCAGTATGTGATGTTTAATGAATTGTCATTAGTTTGTGATATCAGAGTAATGAATAGTATTCCCTCCTATAATCAGGGGTCACTTCCGTGGTTTAACTGGGCCTGGTTTTAGATTAGGGATTGCAATCCTGTCTGTTGCGCTTAGGCCTTGGAAGGGATCTCTCTCACTCAAGTTTTATGAATGTTTGTATAAATATGGAATCATTTTAGTTGGAAGAGGCCATGAAGGTCATCAAGTCCAACCATTAACTGCCAGGTCACCACTAAACCATGTCCCTCAGCACCACAGCTCCATGGCTTTGAAACCCCTCCAGGGATGGGGACTCCACCACTGCCCTGGGCAGCCTGGGCCCTGGCAGGCCTTTATAACCCTCTGGGGGGAAGAAATTGTTCCTCACGACCAACCTAAACCTCCCCTGATGCAACTTGAGGCTGGTTCATCTTGTCCTATCACTTGTTCCTTGGGAGAAGACACCGACACTCAAGGTTTGTTCCATCTCTGACTTTTGAATTTGTATTAGCTATTTCTCCTCTCTTGGTAGCTGTGAGGAGGGAGGTGCTTGTCTGTGGTCTGTCCTTCCTCAGCAAGGTCATTTTCATTGCCCATCTTTCAGCAGCCCACCTGAGAAGGGCACCTAGTCTGGTGGCCACTGCAGCACTGGGCAGTTTCAGAGAAAGCTGTGGGAAGGGCATGCTGAGTGTCTGGTGCCTTCTGGAAGATAAAAGGCATGTTCATACTTTTTCCTTGAATCCTAAAAGCTAGTCTTGCTTGCCTGTGGAAGAAGTGGATAGAAGTAATAGCTATTATTGGCAGATATGGTTATAAAAAAGCTTTATAAAAGCCATAAAAACATCTTTAATGCTGCTTTTGTAAGTTTTTATGATGTTCCTAAGGAAATGGAAGCTGATTTAACAGAAGTTTGAGAATCAAATTAGCAGTTGCCATTTGTTAAATTGCATATTTTTAATCTTAAACTTTCAGATTATATGTAAAACTCAGTTGCAATTCATTTGGGATTGTTGAATGTCCACAACAAGCCCGTGGGCCTGTATATGTGAGTTATAATGTGAGTTATAGCTAAATGTGAGTTCTGCATAGGTAGATGTATTTGTATCAGCAAATGTTTGTATGAACTTATTTCCTGCCATGTTTAAATTGGGAAGAATGAACTGTTCCACCAAATCAATGAAATGGGTGCAGATTGATCTTTTCAATGTTTTATGATCTATGAAAATCAAATCATGGAAACAGGGGCAGATTGATTTTATTAATAGCTTATGATCTGTCTGAAATGATCTTTTGATACTTCAAAATAAGTGGAAACTAGGCATTGCAAAGAGCATAATCTGTTTGAGAAAGCTGAATCTGAAATACTGTAGACACATAGTTCTGAATTTAAGTACTTTTCCACAAATGGCAATACTCAGGACTTCTGTCCTGCAGTCTGCTCAGATGTGTGACTTTTTTTTTTCCTTGGGTGCATATACAAAGACCCGATGATAGAATTTTACTGTCTATATGTTTTCAAGTTAATGTAACTAACACTTGTGGAGGGAAGGGGCCAATAAGATCAAGATAAATACTTGTTTTCTTTCCAAATGGTCAGCATCAATTCTTTTAAAAAAACACATGGAAATGGACCCGAACCTTAAAGATAAATTCTTGAAATATTTGTCCAGAGTTTTTTATCCTCTTCTAGGCTCTGAAACTGCTGCATTTTACTGTTTTTTCCACCTGTATTTTCTAAGTACTTGAGCAGATTTATTACTCAGGTGATTGATTGAGTCTTGCACAGCAGCTCATACACATGCCATGGGAGACTGTTCCACTTAATGCCTGTCTTGCAGGGACAGGCATGGCTTTGGCATTTAATGCAGTAAGCACAGGGTGGAAGAGAGACAAATGATAGTGAAAGGGGGGGTGTAAATGGTAGTTCAGAAGTACTTTTTGTGCCTGTGCTTTTCTAACCTGCTTCCTCTGGTTTGCTTGTCCTGACACCATGGTTTTGCTGGTGTAGCAATCCATTGGACTGTGTGGTGATAGATAAAAAGAATCCACAGTAATAATATGCTGCCAAAAAAATGAGTGAGGGCTGATGGCCGAGTGTGATCAGGGCTTCTTACACCATTGTCCATTCTGGAGGAAATGTTTAGCAAACAAAAGCATCCCCACACTGGCAGGGCTGTTTCCTCCAATACAGTGAAACAATGAAGCTTTTAAAGGAATTGGGAGTGGACTCCTTTAAAGTGTGTGCTGTTTCAAAGCCAAGGTGGAGATGGGTGTTCATGCAAAGATACCAGAAGTGAAAATCATACAGTGGCTGAAAGATGCACAGATCCTTTATCAATGTCTAACCCAGTGCTGTTAAGTCTCAGCCTTTTCCAGATCTGTCTTTACATTTTTCATGTCTATCAAAGCACAAAAGATTAATTTCACTATGTCCAAATCAAATGAGAAAGGAAGGAATTGCCCAAGTAGTTGATGTTCATTACATAGGGGGATGAACTTTGCACAACGCCTTTAAAATGGCTTTAAAATCTGGCCCAAATGTATGCTATTCATTTATTCTTTGTAACTTTCCTTTCAGAAAAGCTTTTAAAACTCCTAAGCACAGGGCTGGTATATGCTTAGGGCCATGAAATTATCTTTGCAGGCCTTGGAATTTGTTTTCCAATGGTGATTTCAGAGCTCATATATCAGCAAATCAGAGCACGGTATTGTCATTTCCCTCTAGACTTTAAAATCTATACCTTGAAGGGAAATCGAGGGACCACATGATGTCAGCTCTGACTACATTAGTAAGAATGAAGTGTAACATTTGTCAAAGAACAAAATCCTTTCATTGGAGAGACATCCTATTTTTCTGATTAAGTGGTGTGTCAGCATTATGTCCACTGACCAGACATTTCTGCATATCAGCTATGCTGACGTGCTCTAACCAGCTTTAAAAATACCTGGAATCCTCCTCTCAGAATTAAAACACACAAACATTTGTTAAAGTAATTGCTTTTGTTGAATGAATCAGCAGTGTGTCTTGGGAATTTGCTGCTGCTGAAGACTTTTTTTTTTCCCTCTTCAATCTATGTGTCACAAAGTCATTCAATGCACAGGCAAAAGTCTTAAATAATCAATCCATGTGGAAGTAAATATGACCACATTAGTTCTTGAATACAAGGAAGACACTAGAAAAATCTAGAACTAAGGTCTATTGTTATTTGGCAAATATTTTTATGTTTTTCTTCATCTTCAAGCTGGAGCTCCTTCTAATTAAAGAGCCAGGCAACTAATGCTGTCCAGCCAAGGGTCAGGTACAAAGTTCAGATCCCAGATGGTTGATATCTGTACATGACTGGTCTACCAGATGGGTTCAAATGTTTCACTGGATTTTTTTATTCTTTTCTCTCACCCTTCCAGTATTAAGGCAATCTGTTATGTTCCTATCAAATATTTATATTGCTTTTCTATTGACTTTTGCTAAATATGTTTTAGCTAGGAGAATATGTTTCCCCAGAGCGTATGTTCTATTTCTTGAGAGGTACTTTGCCCTTCCTATCAGTTTCTACAGCCAGAGTTTCCAGGTGCCCCAAAAAGGACAGGAATAAAAGGCACACAGGAGAGTGAGGAGGAAGAGGGATAACACTCTTAGTGTTTTTACTTTTGCTGTTTCTGTAGATAGCTAAAGCTTATATGCTTTTCTAAGCTAATGAATCAGAGTTTAAACAATTCTGATGATTGGCACTGATGAAGCACAGGAGACTGTAAAGCTTGTTGTCACTGGGAGCTATGTAAAAATACAGCAGTAGAGTCTCTGTCTTTGGGTTTGTTTTTTATTATATTCTACTATTCAGCAGCCCAGCTAATGCAAATGGTGACATGCTGATTTAATGATGTGTTTGTCAAATAGATCTTAAATATTGTGGAGTGAGCTTTCTCATAGAGTTCAAATTCCTGGTGTTAACAGGCTTTTTGAGTTTTGGAAGACTAAGCAGCAGGAGGTTACAGTTCTTTTGGTTCAAACTGCAAAAGCAGAGTGGTTCAGGAGTTTACATCTAAGCAATAATTAAGACAGAAATAGATTCTGAACTCTTGAAAATATGGCAAGAGGGTCTTAATAGAACAGAAACCGTGTACTGAATTAATACTTTCTGTAATCTATTTTGCATTTCAGTAAGTACAAAGGTCAAACTGGTGGTATTCCCAAGTTGTGGTTAGTATTCAGAATACCTTCAAAACTTCAGATTCAAAACCTGTTAGATTAGAAAATGAATTAAGTGGATTACAGCAATGTTGTTTCAGATTTGTTGTGATTTAGTGTTTGAAAGGTACAGTATTCTTGCTTTTGTCAATTGAAAAGCTACATTGAATACGAAAGTAAAATAAAATCCCCCAAAAACCCCACAAACACACGAAGAAAAACAAACCCCAAGCAACATAACCCTCCTTTTACAGTTGAAGCCTCTATAAACCTGGAAGACAGATTTGCCTGGATTTACTCATCCTGGATGTTGATGCTAAGGTTGGTGGCTTTGCCAGGACATGTGCAGATGCTCTGTGGTGGGCTGTCCGTGCTCTTTGTGCTCTGCACTTGGGATTGGGTGTGAGGCTGGATTTTCAGTCCCACAGGTACTGAGATTGCTCTTTTGAGAAATCCACCTCTAAATGAAACTAGTGTTTAAATGTGTTTCAAATGAAGGAAAAATGCAGTATATAAGGGACTGCTTTGGTGCCACTGAAAACTGCCACTAACTTCAGCAAGGATTTCAGTGTTGGCCTCAGGAGGAAATCAATGAACTGGAAAATGATCTGCAGTATCCCTGATCTGAGCATCCTTAAACTGATGGCTTTTGAAACAATCCTGTTATCCTATAGTTTTCAGTTGTCTTCATCCTTTCTTTGTTTTTAAAAACAAGCCAAACTTTGGAACTCTTGTGACAATCACAATGCAATATTTCTTGGATGAATTAGTTTGAGAGGAGCCTGTTCTGACTGTGCAGAACTGGGAAGATACCATTAGAAATAAATTGCTGTCTGAAGCTGAAGGGGTCGATTTGTTAAGTGCACATGCAGAAGAGTCTTTATTCTCTACAGTGAACAATTTCTATTAATTTGGCCAATTTTATGGTGTGTCTTATGCTAATTTTGCCATGTCTTTTTTTTGTCTTTTCTCGTGTGTCCTCTTACCATGGCTCAGGAGTAGAAACACAGTGCTTGCAATAGCCATGTTCTCACACAAAGCTGCTTAAGCAGTTGGGGTTGGGATGTGCTGAATGCCACAGCAAACCTCAAAGCTAAACACCTCAATAAGGAGACAAAGCTTATTTTGTGCAATATTGCTTAACTGCTTTATGTTGATGTACATGGTGTCAGTGATCTGGGCATCTCTAGACACTGCTGGGCGAGTTTCTTCTCCCTCTGCCAGCTCCCTGCGGACAGGGGCTCTCTCCATCCACTCTTCTGATGTAATTCTAATGTTCTGGAGCCAGATACCTTGCTAAAGCCGTAAGCACAGGTGGCTGATAATCTGTTTTAATTATAGTTAATGTGCTTAATTTCAAAAGTGATGTGTAAAGCTGACAGGCAGTTCCAGAGAGCTTTCCATCCTGGCTGTAGAGCCGTTCTGTACTCATACAGCCTCCAGCTCATGAGCTTTTAAATTATTTACCCAAAATTGGCTTTGAAGGAAGTATTAAAAAATTCTAATCCTGAGTGTATTAAGACTTGATGGAGGAATGGAAAGTAAGCAAGAGCCCTCATAGGAGCAGTTTGGATTCTGCTGATCTACAGGGAACTCTCAATGGGTGAGCTTTGGAAGTCTTGTTGGTTTTTTTGCTCCCCTGCCTTGTTTCTCCCCGTTTTCCCTTTTTTAAAGCTAAGCAACTCCATTTAGTTGACATTTTTAGTTGCTTTTACAGTGCTCAGCCCTGTTATCAGGTGAAGAGATCTATGTGCTTTGTTACTACCTTTCCCTAACAGCTGCTGTGCTGACTGGGATCAGCTGGATGCTCTGCAGATGATGCCTCCTGGTTTTGGGGAGTTCGGTTCTTGGGTTTTTAACTTGGCTGTAAAAACAAAAGCCATCCAGGTGTTTAACTTTCTGATTGCTTGTAGTACCAGAGGGGGCCGACAAGCTGCCTGGGCAGCTGGTGTAGACCCACTTTGTCATTTTAATATGAGCTAAACTCTGCTTCCACTCAGTGGTCCACATACAGTAATCTGTCTTCACAGGCTAAATTAAAAGCAGCTTTAGCATATGATTAGCTCTGTAAAAAGATGGTGCAAAGGGTGTGGGGAACAAAAGGAAGGCAAAAGGACAGGTATCCTATCATTTTGTATTCTGTGATTCAGAAAACAACAATCATTCCCCAAAATTGCACCTATTCAATATGAAGTATTCGAAACCAAGACCATTTCTGAGCAACAGAAGATGCTGAACGTTATCCCTTAAGCTCTAGTGCTGCAAGAGGATTTAAGCTTGTGCTGTGGCTCCTTCATCCAGTGCCTCACATGGCTACACTGACTATGTGAAGGACTGTAAATTCACAGTGCCAGGAGTTAATGCTGCAAGAGAAGCTTCTTTCTTGCTGTTGTTCTAATTTTTCTGCTATTGAATAACATTACTTTTTAACCTGCACAGTGACTAAATATGCTTCCACACTGGAAAAAAAATTCTTCTGGTATTTTGGAACTGAGACTTGAGATAATTACTTTTTCCAGCACTTGTCATGAACTTACATAGCTTTTATATCTGTTTCCCTCTTCAAAGCATCCCTCCTTCCTCCTTCAGTATTCCCAAGCCCATTTTGAGCATCCAAAGAATCATTTGGAAAGCATATCAAGGCAATATTTAAATGTCAGATACCATAAGCATGTGGCACATCATTTCCTTAGTTCCCACAGCTACAGATGTTATAAGAATACAGTGTGTGTCGAAAATTATAATCTTCTTGCACAAACTTCATCTAGAGACTGTAGGATCTACAAATGCTTGTTTATAGTTTAACAATAAAGCAAGAATTGTGTGTCTTATGTGATTTCTGTGGCTATTAAATTCTGTTATGGTGAGCAAGCTTTCAAAATCTTCATGTAATGAAGTTACAGATGGTTTGTCAGCAATGTCAATGTGGGATTCTGATACTTCCTCATCAGCTGCTGGTCTCTGTTGGCTTTTGATTTGGGGTTTTTTTTTTAATGGTTTGGGGCTGAAATAAAAACTGTATTTGCTAGAGCAATACACCAGAGAAGTTGCCTGGTGGAGCAGGGAAGAAAAGTGCTGCTGCTGAGCAGGTGGATGGGGAATTCAGACCTTTGCCTTTCTCCAAGCCTTTAGGAACTGCTACAGGTGCTCTCAGTCCTCAAAGGAGCAGGTACAGTAAACTTGAGAGTAGCTGGGTGTTGTGCCAAGTTTCCTTTGAGAGGTTCATGGGAGTTTTGTATGATAGCAGGTGGCATAAAATATGGTATAATATGGTCTGGCTGGGATTCTGCCAAAAAATTCTCACATCCCGGAGTATTCCTGAGCTCAGGGTAGAGTGTGTTAGCTCCATCTTGCACATGTTGAGGAACACAGAGAAATGTGGCCATTTCTTAACTTCATGTCTCTCCTCTCTCTTTAATCAGGTTTTCTTTACTCTGTGACTCCCATCTCTCTCTCTAAACAGATTACCTAAAAGAATTACAACATTTTCAGGTGGAACTAAACCAATTCAAGGGGCTAACTGTAAATTTGGGTGATCAGATTGTTTTCAGCCATGTGATTCAGGCCATTATGCCTCTGCTGTGCTTTAATACTGAATGAAAGGGATGAAAAAGAAAGGACAGAAACAAAAACATACTGGCATCTGGGAGAGAGGTAATGCAAGCTTGGAACAAGGCTGTAGTAGAAATGGGAAATGGGGAGCCAGAGGTGGAATGAATGCAGTGCTTGAGGAATCAAATCTCTTGAGGAATTGAAGTGATTTAAATGAAGCACTCAGTCTTTGTTGTTAAGTCAAAATACCCTCCTTTGCCATATACTGCTTTGCAAAATGTAGTCTTTATGCTACATTGCAGTGAAACACTATCTGGATATTTTGATTTGAAGTTGAATAGTGTGTTTGCAGATTGCTAATAGTAGCAACACAAGCAATTGCACTGCTTAACAGAGGTAAGAATTATGAATTACAGCTATTTAGTCAAGTGAATACCTGCCTAGATTAAATTATTCTGGAAATACAGGAAAATGTATGAAGTATTGCCTATAGCCCATAGTATAGCAATTTAACTGCTCCAGATAAAGGTGAACAGTCTGTGGGTTTAGATGTATATATCAATATGTATGTATTTCATATAAAACAACCTATAAAAGACTCTAAAAGAAACTTATTATTTCAAGGTGAGACAAGATTAATTTAGGTCAGTACTTTACTATCTACACCACTAATGAAGTGCAAAGTCTGTTTGTCACCTCTGCTCTCAAAGATGGTTATTTGATATTTACTCTCATATGACTTAGGCTTAAGTTCGTGAGGTAAAGCATTAGCTTTGGAAACCTTCCTAGGTTAGCTCAGCTCAAAACTGACACCCATCTGCAAAGCTGGTAGGTTTGGTGAGGGCTGAGTTTTGGTTCAGGACTGTTTCCAGTTGCAAAAGTGATGAGTGGGTCAGCTGATAAAGGAAAATGCTGTAGCAGAGAAAATTCTTTATTTAGCAGGAATATTAAGTGCAAAATGCCATAGCTCAACAGATAATTTCAAGAGACAGATGGCACTACTCCTGACAGTCCCATATCTGAAGGGTCCCTGGCTGTGGGAATTACTTATGCTTTTAAGGTGCCATTGAAATTATATGCTGGCTTGATGTAAAATCCTCCATTCCGTGCTTGCTCACACTGGGGACTTTGAGAACTTGAAGTCCTGCAGAACAGTTTTAATTATTGAAGTAGGTTCTATTTTAATGCACGTATATATGTAAAATTAGATAAATTATAATGGTCCTCTATCACGCATTCATCTAAGGCAAACATACTTCTTTTTAACGTAGAGGCAAAAAAAACCCAAAAATCTTGCACAATAAAATACTTGTCATTATATGAACAGCGAATGTTTTATTCTTTTGGTAGTGCAAAAGTGAATTTGTATTTCAGTGGAAGTAAATGGAGTAAAATACCCGCTGTTAACGGAGGGGCTGTTTGTGGGAACAGCAGTCAGTTGTGATCAGACCCACCCAGGCTCAGCAGCCCAGCGTGCAGTGAGCTGAAGGTGGTGCCATTGGCTCAGCAAACCCTCTGTGCTGCCAGCCCAGCAAGTGAACCCAGGAAAGGGCTTCCTTCTGAGCAAGGTTTGTGATCGATGCACATAATCCATCTGAAATGGTAATAGACTTTGCCATTTTTATTTTGTGAATGTGCTTAAAATTGACACTCGATTCTTGTTTCGTTTGATCTGAATAGATATTGTTTTGTCAGGGATAAGGAGCATTTAGTTTCCTCTGGCAAAAAAAAAGAATAAAAGCTGTGCTTAGGTCTAAAAAATATTCCTATATTCTTGGTTCATCTGAATAGTGACATATTAAGATGCTTAAATTTGTAGTCACATGGTTGATGAACTGGATTACTTCATTTAGGAATATAAACTAGGGGTTGTGAATGGTAATTAGTAATTTCTGAGCAGTAGTTGCTGTATTCTGATTAAGTAAAAGTCTGTGCTGTTCATGAGGCATTTTTATTACCTGAGTAGCTGTGGGCGATGCAAGTACCTATAAAAATCTAAGTACATGGAAATGGAAAAGAGGAAGATGACTGATTAATATGTTATGCAAGTAAGAACCTGTTCTGAATGATGACCAAAGCAAAGGAGTACAAATTTATGCTGCTGCAGTTAAGGGCAACATTTTAAACAATAGGACAGGAAAAATTCTAATGGTGTTAATTACAGCTGGTAAATTTATCAATAATGGCAGAAAAAGTGAATTAAACTTCTTTATTGTGGTTTGGAAACCAAATTACCCAGTATGCAGCCTAATTACATTAGTCTTTGTCTGTAATTGAGATGGCATTGATTGACATGGATGAAAACAGGGTTTTAGAGCACCAGGTATATACTATGGGTATCTGGTTGTGACAACTCCCTCTCTCCATGGTAGTTCTAGTGGTGTCTTTAAGTATATAGTTGTGATTTGTGGTGGGTTTGCACCTGCTTTGCAGAATTACAGATTAATCCCATTTTTTGATAAAGAAAAATCTGTGCTGGTTTGGAGCCCAACAGCCTCCTGTTTCATTGCCTTGCTCCACACTGGGCTTTTTCTGTCTTTATCTGGGCTTACAGAATGATAGGTTCCCATCACTAAAACGAGCAGTAGTATCTTTCTCCTACCTTATTTCTAAACACCCTAACCCAACACCAAGCTTAAGAATTGCTAGCTTGTACTGTTTACATCAGTATGTCATTATAAAAAGAAAAAAAACTTCCATCCTGGGGGTCTGAGAAGTTTGATATTGCCATAAAGAGGCTGACACTGGAAGTGCTAAGTACCATGACTGGTGGGCATGGCAGCAGGTGTTAAAATGCACATGGACGTATGGGGAGCCCGTTGTTGTAGAGTCCATTTTCTCCTAGCATCACAAAGCTGATTGCCTTGCTCAGTGTATACAGCAGAACGGGATTCTCACTGTGAAGACATTGGCAAGTTGGTGGTTCTGCTGATTCATACACCAGTGAAAAAGCTGTTTGAAGAGCCTGAAGGGAAGATTAATGCTGTTCACTTGCTGAAGGCAGGGAGAGGCTGCAGATATTGCAAACTCATCACAGAACCATTTTCAATAATACATTTTTAGTGTGGCCATTTCACTTTTCTCTATGACTATTGCAATGATAGTCTTTTTCTGTTTTCTGCTGACACATTTGATATCTTCTGTAAGAAAATGAAGCTCCAGGTCACGTAGAGTTAATAAGGAACCAAGTTATTTCCATAGAGTACATTAAAATCACCATTTGGAAACAAAAATAGAATATCTGCTCTAATACACGTTTCAGTCCTGGACTTGTTGAAATTGCTTTGACTTCTGTCCTTTGATGACTACAGGAGGCTGAAGGATAGCTGCATGGATTGATCCACTGTGGGATTCTGAAAATGTGCCTATGGCAAAGTGTAGTGAGCTGATGCAATGAGATGTCACCAGACCAATCTAAACTTGATGTTGTTAACATAAATACCCTTTTAAAAATACATCGTTTTTCAGGAACTGTGAATTAGCATCATTCCTCTTATATTTCTGCCCTTCAGCTGGCTGTTTGGCCTGTGAGGAGGAGAGGGTTTTAAAGATGATCAGATTCCAAATCAAAGAATAAATTCCTCTTTGCTGTGGTTCTCAAGCATTTGTCAAGATCCAGCACTTTTACTAGAGCAGCAAAGCTCTAAGCATGTGCATACAACCAAATACACATACATGAGTAGTAGAAAGGAACATCAGGTACTTTCTGTAATAGCTCACTGCATTTATGTAAAACACCAAGTTTCTAAAGCAGTTTTAGGAAGAACTAGTAAGATTAAAAAACATTTTCTGTAATATATCAATCTAAAGAATGATCTTTTTAATCAGCATAACAACTGGAAAGAGCCATAGCTGTGCTGGACTGGGGGCTTATAAAGTGGAAAAGGGAAATGGAAAAGATGTTGTTCTTCCTGTTCTGTTTGTCATGCTGCTCTTTATTCCTAAAGAGCATTTGCTTCTTTGGAAAGAGTGCAGCAACTTGAAAGTCATCAATGTCTACTTTTTATTTTCAAAGTACATTAAGTATTTTTTAGCGACAGCTCCATCTCTGTTTTCTATCAAAGTTCATGCTGAATCTTTTCTGGTGCATAGACACACTTCATGAAGTAAGTCCTTTTGTGTAGGCAAAGCTTGGTGCTATGATACAGCATTTGCTGGAAAGGGGACCATGTGCACAAATCTATTGCTAAACTCCTGAAGAGCTGGGAGTTTTAACAGACCCTGAGTCTGGAGTCCAGCCCTTCCATCCATTGGTAGAAGGAGGCTGAAAGAATGATGCTTGCTCCTCTGAAGATCTTCAAAACCCACCTGGATGTGATCCTGGGCAGCCTACCCTCAGTGACCCTGCTTTAGCAGGGGTCTTGAATGTGGTCTCCAGAGGTCCCTTCCAAGCCGTGCCATGCTGGCATTCTGTGAAGATTAATTAGAAATATGCAGCAAGAGCAGCCACCCTTCCCAGAGGTAAGCAACTGGGTGCAAGTGTCTTGCTGGAGATCTGGAGGCAGCTGACAAAGGAGATGATGCCTACACTCCAAGAAATTGGATCTTTTGCTCCAAACCATCTCCTTTTATCTATTGAGATAGTGCACAGCATTAACACAGAAAAACATGGCATCCTCACTGCTGCAGTTTGCTACTATAGTTGGTCTGTGCAAGGTTTGTCTAATGGAGAAGAACACTCTAAAGAGATGCCAGCACTATCATTAGCAAGCAAATGAAAGGGAAAACTATAGGCAGAAAGAAAAAGAGGGAAAAAAAAAAATGGAGACTGCTGCTTAACTTCTCTCTAGCAAAGGCAGGCAACAGCACAATTTTACAACTGGTTTTGGGGACTTCTGTTACCAAAAAGTCAAATGCTGGCTGTCTTTGAATGACCAACCAGTCATACCTGATCAATTTGCCATGCCTGCAAGTTG
Source organism: Ceyx cyanopectus (assembly GCA_013401355.1). Classification (NCBI taxonomy): domain Eukaryota; kingdom Metazoa; phylum Chordata; class Aves; order Coraciiformes; family Alcedinidae; genus Ceyx; species Ceyx cyanopectus. The sequence goes on along the minus strand of VYZU01021549.1, from coordinate 1,243 downwards.
GATCATGTATACAGAGCTATGAGTGCCTGCACCACAGGGCTGTCTTTGTGTGAAGGAGCTGAAGGATAGAGAAGGCTGTCTTTCCAGGTGTGCTTTTAAATAATGTGACCAGCATAAAATGCCATTTTGAATAGCTTAATAAAGACAGGAAACTCATTTTTAAATTTGTAGAACCCATATTTAACTTGCATGTCTATAGAAATAACTTTCTTTTGCTTGGAAATGTACTTAGGTACAATCTGTGGCTGCTGTGGTTTCTGTAAGAATTCACAGAACTGTTGTCTATTTGTGGAAGTGTAACATAGAATCACAGAATGGTTTGGCTTGGGAGGGACTTTAAAGATAATCTTGTTTCAACCACTCTCCACTGGTATAGGCAGGGACATCTTCCACTAGAGCAGGTTGCTCAAAGCTCCATCCTTGAACACATCCAGGGAAGGAGCATCTCCAAGTTCCCTGGGCAGCTGTGCTGGTGTCTCACATGCTATTTTTATTCCTTATTCACACAGATGAATGCAAAAGGCAAATGGACAGATGATCTGTGGTGTAGATGCCAAGTCCTTGCTTAATTTCCCTGACAACCTCACCCCATATATTCTGTGGCAAAATACAGTGCTGTTGATTACCCTTCTCTGCACAGTACAAATGAACTGATTTCAGAAGGAAATGGCTCTTTTTATACGTTGCTGTTGTCTCTACATCTGTAAATGTAGATTCTGTTGCCAAGCCCATGTGATTGCATTTGCTTTGTGATCTCTGATTTCATAGACCAAGTCCTTTAACATATTATCATATGTTGTACATAATGTACATAACTATTGAAAAACTAATCAGGTTGGTGTCTGAAGCTTTTGGGAGGGAGGGGGAAGAGGAAGCTACAGCTTTTAAGCCCATCAGCCAGAAACACAAAGGATTCTGGTGAAGTAAGGAGCACTTTAACTACTTGGTTCATCTGCCCTTTATAGTCAATTTAGTATTGATTGAAATATTCTTTTTTTGGGTGATTTTTATAGTAGTTTGTAATGTGGTGAAACTCATGAGTTTCTAAAAATAACTTCTACATCATAACTTGTGTGTGTTATTAGGGCTGTGAAGGTCTGTTCCCAAAAGGAGGGGGAATACAGCTCAGTGAGCAGTTTGTATGCAGTTTGGGGAGATAGGAAGTAGAATTCTGAATACTTAAAATATATTTTTATGGATTTCTTTATCTCTATTTCCCAAGCTTTTTCTTTTTGTAAAGATG
>VYZU01021547.1:31595-62865 GCA_013401355.1 Ceyx cyanopectus | reverse complement strand
TTTATGAAGACAACATGATGTTTCAGATTTAAGCTATTCTGGTCAAAGTGATCACTCTACACTAATTTATTCATAAACACACGAACACCACCATCTAGTATTCACATTCAGAAATCCTTTCAGTTTCAAATCACCATCACTGCTGTTTTCATTCTGGGTATTAGTATCTACTTACACAGTTGGAAAAAAAAAAAAACAACAACAAAAAAACAACAAACCCCAGAGGAGTAGAAGCAAGAAATACGAGTTATGAGGTTTTATCAATACACTCTATCATCATTAATAACTCATGATACAAGTAGGTTAACCAATTTACCAAATCCTCCTCTGCACTGAGAAATATCTTTTAATATTGATAGACCTGACTTCCTCTTTCTGCCTTTGATAACACATTAATGGTATCTTCTTCACCAGAGAGGGAGGGTGTAGGGGTGGTATCTAAAAATCACTCAGTCTAAAAAATAGCAGCAGCAGACAGACCAAACTTTTAGAGTAGGTTTGCAATGCAGGTGGAATCTGTGCCTGCTTCATAGAAAAAGTTGAGCCTTCTACTGGTTTCTGATCACTGGGTAGAACAGCTATTTGCACCATAAAGAATCCAGGTCTCAGGAGCAAAGCTTCTTTGAAGGAGAAAAATGTACGGGTTGGAGATCAAGTGCTGACCCGTGGTTATTCAAGCTGCAAGTCCTTCACCTGGACAGTTCTCATAAGTGTTTTGGCTCTGCAAGAGTTTTAACATCCTGCTGGGAAAATAATAGGCTCTATATCCATGTGTGGATTGTTTTAATTCTTCTAGGGAAGAAAACCCTTTGTAAGTTCAAAGGCTTACAGGAAATATATACTTGTAATGAAGCATTTTGAGAGAAAAAGAATGATACTGACTTTCTATCTCAGTTAAACATAGGCTCATGCTGGAAAAATTTGTTCCTATGCGAACAAAGCTGAGGCTGATGGAGCTACGAGTTATGTGTATAGTGTACTGGACACTTGTATTTTATAAATACATACGTATTCAAGGTTTGAAAAAAAAAAAAACCAACATAAGATGCTGCAGAATAAGCCCCTTCCTCAAAAAAGCCCAACCCATTATTCAGTCAGCTTTACTGTCTATACTTTTGTGTCTTATATATATATGCATAACATTCTGAAATGTTCTTCTGGCTTAATTACTTTAATGTTAATTAACCCTTTAATAACTATTTTTAACAATTCAGATAAATGATTCAATGCCATAATCAAATGATTATGTGACATGCCAGCCAGCAGATTTTCGGGTTTCCTCTTTTAAAGTACAGGATTACCTTTGATTATTTTTGAAACAAGGCAAAGTCCAATATTCACATCACTGGTAATCTCATGCAATAAATAAAGTTCTACATTTTCAATCACCCCTCACTTAGATTTTATCTACTTTTTTGCATTCAAAGTCTCACTGAGATCAAAATGGTCATGGATGTTACGATAGCTCACTACAAGCTGAAGTTCAGTCCTAGCAAGCAGATAGCATAACTAGTTATTAAGGAAACACGTATTTGGTTGGAAGATAAAAAACAAAATTTGATTTATATTTTTGAAATATATTTTGCTTTTGTTTAAATTACTGATTATAAATTTACCAGAAGTTGCTCAAAAGACACTCATTTTTAGACAGCCTTACCACAACAAAAACTAAACCTGGACTAAAACAGGAGCTTTATTGTTCAGCAAAATTCTGCACCTCTGGATCATAACAAGGATTAGTTCAACTAGACCAACATAAGACTTCAAACACAAGAATGAGAAGAAATTCAGTTTTTGCAAATTATCATGAGAAGATACTACATAGCCAGCTAGAAACAAGACCCAGTCCAGTGTCTTTGCATGGTCTGCAGAAACAAGACCCAGTGTCATGCAGCCCACAAAGGCATGTCAAAGAGGCTTTAGTGATTAAGCAAGTAAAAAAGTACATCTCTAATACCAGAGAAAGGTGTCATTTTGACTTCATCAGTGTGGGCACAAAAAGAAGGTGGATAAAAAGAAGTAAAAATCACTCTCCTAAACTTCACCCTTTTAAGGCTTGCCAGGGGCATTTGAGGCTAGCAGTGTTGAAGAAGAGGCTACACACTCAGACCTGTTAGTACCTGAGGCTTACAAACCAAGAGCTGTGTACAGTGTGTAACTTGAGGCGTGCTCTTGGTCGGATCCAGCACTGCACTTGAGCACACCAGAGCTTTAGTTATGCAGAAACATTTTAAAAGAGGTGGCTCTGAAGTAAAAGTTTTTATTTATTATTTAACAACTACATCTAGTAAGGATCAGTAGTTGAATGGNTTTATGAAGACAACATGATGTTTCAGATTTAAGCTATTCTGGTCAAAGTGATCACTCTACACTAATTTATTCATAAACACACGAACACCACCATCTAGTATTCACATTCAGAAATCCTTTCAGTTTCAAATCACCATCACTGCTGTTTTCATTCTGGGTATTAGTATCTACTTACACAGTTGGAAAAAAAAAAAAACAACAACAAAAAAACAACAAACCCCAGAGGAGTAGAAGCAAGAAATACGAGTTATGAGGTTTTATCAATACACTCTATCATCATTAATAACTCATGATACAAGTAGGTTAACCAATTTACCAAATCCTCCTCTGCACTGAGAAATATCTTTTAATATTGATAGACCTGACTTCCTCTTTCTGCCTTTCATAACACATTAATGGTATCTTCTTCACCAGAGAGGGAGGGTGTAGGGGTGGTATCTAAAAATCACTCAGTCTAAAAAATAGCAGCAGCAGACAGACCAAACTTTTAGAGTAGGTTTGCAATGCAGGTGGAATCTGTGCCTGCTTCATAGAAAAAGTTGAGCCTTCTACTGGTTTCTGATCACTGGGTAGAACAGCTATTTGCACCATAAAGAATCCAGGTCTCAGGAGCAAAGCTTCTTTGAAGGAGAAAAATGTACGGGTTGGAGATCAAGTGCTGACCCGTGGTTATTCAAGCTGCAAGTCCTTCACCTGGACAGTTCTCATAAGTGTTTTGGCTCTGCAAGAGTTTTAACATCCTGCTGGGAAAATAATAGGCTCTATATCCATGTGTGGATTGTTTTAATTCTTCTAGGGAAGAAAACCCTTTGTAAGTTCAAAGGCTTACAGGAAATATATACTTGTAATGAAGCATTTTGAGAGAAAAAGAATGATACTGACTTTCTATCTCAGTTAAACATAGGCTCATGCTGGAAAAATTTGTTCCTATGCGAACAAAGCTGAGGCTGATGGAGCTACGAGTTATGTGTATAGTGTACTGGACACTTGTATTTTATAAATACATACGTATTCAAGGTTTGAAAAAAAAAAAACAACCAACATAAGATGCTGCAGAATAAGCCCCTTCCTCAAAAAAGCCCAACCCATTATTCAGTCAGCTTTACTGTCTATACTTTTGTGTCTTATATATATATGCATAACATTCTGAAATGTTCTTCTGGCTTAATTACTTTAATGTTAATTAACCCTTTAATAACTATTTTTAACAATTCAGATAAATGATTCAATGCCATAATCAAATGATTATGTGACATGCCAGCCAGCAGATTTTCGGGTTTCCTCTTTTAAAGTACAGGATTACCTTTGATTATTTTTGAAACAAGGCAAAGTCCAATATTCACATCACTGGTAATCTCATGCAATAAATAAAGTTCTACATTTTCAATCACCCCTCACTTAGATTTTATCTACTTTTTTGCATTCAAAGTCTCACNTACTTGTTTAAAACTGTTGTATTCCCACAGACCTTCATCAAGAGCTTGATAAAGGTGCTCAGAGCATCCACAAATCTAAATAGTGCATCTCAGTACTACAGGTAGACAAATTACCTCACATCTTTGCTAAATATGTTTTTTATCATAAACTATTCCAGTTAATAATTGCAGGGGGAAAAAAAGCCACATGTTAGAGAACTGTTCTGCACATTATCACTTACTGTTTTATAAACTGGAGAAGAGGGGGTTTATAGACATTTCTCATGTACCCTAGCATCATTTTCATATATGAAAATAAATGAAATCAGAAAACTGACACCTACTACAGAATAAAAAGAGCAAAGGCTATGAAAACATTTACTATCCATGGGCATTGTAAGCAGTCAGCTGTGAGGAAGGCAAATCACTTGACAACCATTAACTGCAAACAAAGAGAAATGAAACAGCAAGGTGGAGAAAATCCAAGTTCAGCAAAAAGTGATGGACATGTAACACGATGAAGTTGCTTCCCGAGTATAAAAGCTAACATGGATTTCCACAAATCAACAGGACATTAAAATAGCATGTAATACAGATTACTTAAGTACCAAATGCAATACAAGCAGTCAGTACAATCTGAGTTTTATTTTTCCAACATTAGGTATTATAATCTAACTTTTTTTTTTAACAGTTTTAATTACAATAGTCACATAACATTAGAATCATGTTCAACTACTATACTGAATAAACCCTTAAATGAAAAAAGTAATTTATGAAGACAACATGATGTTTCAGATTTAAGCTATTCTGGTCAAAGTGATCACTCTACACTAATTTATTCATAAACACACGAACACCACCATCTAGTATTCACATTCAGAAATCCTTTCAGTTTCAAATCACCATCACTGCTGTTTTCATTCTGGGTATTAGTATCTACTTACACAGTTGGAAAAAAAAAAAAACAACAACAAAAGAACAATATGGCTAATAAGGACTTCTGCACTGACCTGTAACATAACAAGTAAGCACATGGGAAATAGAAGACANAAATCACTCAGTCTAAAAAATAGCAGCAGCAGACAGACCAAACTTTTAGAGTAGGTTTGCAATGCAGGTGGAATCTGTGCCTGCTTCATAGAAAAAGTTGAGCCTTCTACTGGTTTCTGATCACTGGGTAGAACAGCTATTTGCACCATAAAGAATCCAGGTCTCAGGAGCAAAGCTTCTTTGAAGGAGAAAAATGTACGGGTTGGAGATCAAGTGCTGACCCGTGGTTATTCAAGCTGCAAGTCCTTCACCTGGACAGTTCTCATAAGTGTTTTGGCTCTGCAAGAGTTTTAACATCCTGCTGGGAAAATAATAGGCTCTATATCCATGTGTGGATTGTTTTAATTCTTCTAGGGAAGAAAACCCTTTGTAAGTTCAAAGGCTTACAGGAAATATATACTTGTAATGAAGCATTTTGAGAGAAAAAGAATGATACTGACTTTCTATCTCAGTTAAACATAGGCTCATGCTGGAAAAATTTGTTCCTATGCGAACAAAGCTGAGGCTGATGGAGCTACGAGTTATGTGTATAGTGTACTGGACACTTGTATTTTATAAATACATACGTATTCAAGGTTTGAAAAAAAAAAAAACCAACATAAGATGCTGCAGAATAAGCCCCTTCCTCAAAAAAGCCCAACCCATTATTCAGTCAGCTTTACTGTCTATACTTTTGTGTCTTATATATATATGCATAACATTCTGAAATGTTCTTCTGGCTTAATTACTTTAATGTTAATTAACCCTTTAATAACTATTTTTAACAATTCAGATAAATGATTCAATGCCATAATCAAATGATTATGTGACATGCCAGCCAGCAGATTTTCGGGTTTCCTCTTTTAAAGTACAGGATTACCTTTGATTATTTTTGAAACAAGGCAAAGTCCAATATTCACATCACTGGTAATCTCATGCAATAAATAAAGTTCTACATTTTCAATCACCCCTCACTTAGATTTTATCTACTTTTTTGCATTCAAAGTCTCACTGAGATCAAAATGGTCATGGATGTTACGATAGCTCACTACAAGCTGAAGTTCAGTCCTAGCAAGCAGATAGCATAACTAGTTATTAAGGAAACACGTATTTGGTTGGAAGATAAAAAACAAAATTTGATTTATATTTTTGAAATATATTTTGCTTTTGTTTAAATTACTGATTATAAATTTACCAGAAGTTGCTCAAAAGACACTCATTTTTAGACAGCCTTACCACAACAAAAACTAAACCTGGACTAAAACAGGAGCTTTATTGTTCAGCAAAATTCTGCACCTCTGGATCATAACAAGGATTAGTTCAACTAGACCAACATAAGACTTCAAACACAAGAATGAGAAGAAATTCAGTTTTTGCAAATTATCATGAGAAGATACTACATAGCCAGCTAGAAACAAGACCCAGTCCAGTGTCTTTGCATGGTCTGCAGAAACAAGACCCAGTGTCATGCAGCCCACAAAGGCATGTCAAAGAGGCTTTAGTGATTAAGCAAGTAAAAAAGTACATCTCTAATACCAGAGAAAGGTGTCATTTTGACTTCATCAGTGTGGGCACAAAAAGAAGGTGGATAAAAAGAAGTAAAAATCACTCTCCTAAACTTCACCCTTTTAAGGCTTGCCAGGGGCATTTGAGGCTAGCAGTGTTGAAGAAGAGGCTACACACTCAGACCTGTTAGTACCTGAGGCTTACAAACCAAGAGCTGTGTACAGTGTGTAACTTGAGGCGTGCTCTTGGTCGGATCCAGCACTGCACTTGAGCACACCAGAGCTTTAGTTATGCAGAAACATTTTAAAAGAGGTGGCTCTGAAGTAAAAGTTTTTATTTATTATTTAACAACTACATCTAGTAAGGATCAGTAGTTGAATGGAAGCCTATTTCTGACAGAAAACCTGAACAGCTGACAGATAACTGTTCTACATAAGGCTCGTGGCTCTGTGCCACATGGCTGCTCTGCAAGGGAGAGCCAGTCTCGCTTGTCAAACACAATAAAGCAAATCAGTGCACTATCAATAGGATGTAAAATGACTCTGGTTCTGAAATTCTGTGCTGAGAATCCCAAGAGCTATAATTTATCAAACAAAAACTTTTGAATCTTGGAAAAACAAAGAAGCTATCTGAACATAATCACATTTTTTAATAAGAAAGCTCAGCTCATCAATACACAAAAATTTTGTGAAGAATTAATTTTAATGAGTCCCTTTGCAAGCTCCAAATTATCTGTCTTGGTTTTTGGAATGAAAACAGGAGTCTTGTTTCTCTGAAGAATCTAGAGATTATTTTTATCTTAAGCTTTCCACAAATACCACTTCTGTGTAAACTGAGAAAAGCATATGTACAATATAATTTAGCAACATTAACAGAATTATTTTGCACTGGTGACACTAAAATAAAACTCAAAATATACTTAGAGATGAGGCTTTCTCCTCCCATCCCCAGCACCCAATAAAGCAGTTCTTCACAAGTAATAAATATAAAGCTTGCCACGAGACTCAGGCAACCCTAGACCTATCTGTATTTCACAGCTTAAATGTTTATAATGAAGAACCTCTGACAAAATGAACTGTATGAGCTTCAACATCATACCAGCAATTTTCAAAGTAACAAAAAATAGTGTAAAAGCAACAGGATAGCCTAGTTAACCCATACAAGCAGCCATCAAGTCCAAGACATATAGTCTATTTATTATAATAGTAATACAGTATTTTGCAAAACAGAATCAGGACGGATACAGTAGACAACTGCTAATTTACTACTGCTATTTAAATTACAGCCTAATGCAGAGTTTGTTTCAACAAGCAGTATGAAAATCTGACCTTGTAACAAATTGTCACCTCCCAACTGTTGAGAAGTGGGAAAGGAAGAGGGTGAGGGAAGGAGGAAGAGAAGGAAAAAAACCCCCAACAAATTCTAATACATATATCTTATGGATAAAAGCACCTAATCCTAGTTTAGCTTTGGTACAATAACTCTTCTCAAAGGGCCATGTAAGGGAAGTCATTTCATAGCTGAGTCTTAGTAGGTGACTGAATATATGGATTCCATTAACTGAACACATAGCTATGGAGTCCATTAATTGTACTGTCAAGGCAGTGTTTGGCAGGGATGATGCTGGTGTTTCTTAAGCAAATGGGCCATCAGCTGGGGAGAATTAGTTCCCTAGGATTGTTACCAGAAGCTAATATTATGGAAAGGCTGATAATGTTTATTTGTCTGGTTAGCTGTGTTTGCAAAGTTAACTCAAGTGGACTTAGGGACAGGAAAATGTCATTACTGATGTTTTGAGCTGAAAACATGTTATCAAATGCCACAAATAGGACAGGGGACTGGTGGTATGTTAATCTCATCACTGGAAGTTGTCATTGTCCTATATTAACAATCTTTTGGATGTGGTCCAGAAGGGAGCTTAGAAAGAAGGCAAGCATGTCACACACCTGCCTACTCAGCAGTTGCCACAGTGGCCCTATGGAGCCAGATGCAAAGCCACAAGCATGTGTTGGCCCACGGCTCAGTGAGCTGCAAGGGAATCCAGCTGATTTGCAGGCCACTGTGACAGGGCTGACAAATGCTTGGGAGTCACATGACATCTGTGCTGCTGGCTGCTATGGAACTGGCCTCAAATCTGTGTGAAGCTTTGTGCTGCTGGGAACCTCTTTCTCTCACCTGATTTAAAAAAATTCTAAGAACATTGTAAAATATTATACCTATGTCACTTCATACTTACAACCTAGCCTTGTTTTCTTCTGGACATTTTTTCCTTATTACATTGTACTCTTCTTAAAAATTTCACCAATCAAGTTGTACTGCTAATGACTGTCAGAGAAAAATTCTGCAAAGGGGCTGTTACAGAATACTGCTTTTTTCTTTGTATGCCCTACAGTACTGCTTGTGAATGTACCATGTTTAAGACCACTGAGCTGAGTGGGGAAAGATGCATAGGTAGCTTATATTACTAAAGTAACTGAATGTTGATGGACAATAAATAATTGTGCATGTGTTTTGCAGCAATAAGAATCTAAGTATCTCCTTCAAAATGCTTCAAAAGGGTACACTTCTTACTTGGGCACAACAAATGAGATACCAGCTCATCAGCTCTAGCAAAAGGTTAGAAAACTGATCTCTGGCCATGAAAATATATAATCTTAAAAGCTTAATTTATTTTCTTTATTCTGAGTTATTAGTTTCTAGTGCTTTTCTGCAGCATATCAAGTCTCTTCAAACCACAGTATCTCTATGGCTGATCTCTAATAACATAACTATCTGGAGTTCATTCCATCTTTTGCATGAAGTCATGAAACTCAATTACTAACTTCAAAAAAAACTGAAAAGCCAAAGCAATGATGTAGAGCTGGTGAGTGTGTCAGTGGAGCTGCCACAGTTATTGCTGTGAAAAGCTGAAGCACTTCAGAAATTCAGAACACAGAAAGCAGCCCATGCTCAGCAGCACATGACCAGTGTCTTTGACATGGACTTCATCAAGGGAAGAGTCCCCAGTTTAACCTGTCTTTCCCTTGCCACCTTATTTTTTATCTTATTCAATGTTGATGATGTATATTCAAACATGCACACATCATTCTTTGATTTCCCCTCTCAAAATCAATGCTTTTCTGTACTAGTTTTTAAAATGTCAATATATCAGAACTCATTACAGAACCAAGCAAACAAACAAAAAAAAACCAAACAAAAACCAAAACAAACATGCATATAACAGAGAAATAAACTGCAGAAAGAAACAGGTTTCAGTATTTAATGGCATGAATAATGAATTTTAAATTATGTTTAAATTGTTGAAGGTCACAGAAAAAGCCTCAAAGACAGACAGCAAACGGACATTAAAAGGAAGATTTAAATAGGTGATCTTTCAGTATTCTAGCTAAGACAGTCTGTCTTTCACTCTTTATTTAAATTAAAATACCACTCAGTGACTGACCTTTTTAACATGGCCTGAGGGAGCAGAGTATGATCTTGTTAGAAAAGAAGTGATATTAAAAGAGCAATACTACTAAAACGCAGCAGAAGATGGAACCCACAGATTAAAATTTGTTTGCTTAGGAAGATTAACTTTTATGGAAAGGCTCTGTCCTTAGTGTTACAGCAGAACTACTACTGTTAACTTTTTGTTAGTTTATGAACTCTGTTAATAAAGACTGCTCACAGAAGCCTTAAAAAATAAAAAAAGCAGAAAAGCATAAAAAAATCACAGGTTTACTGAGATTTCAGCACAAGTGTCCCATCTTTTCAGCATCTTTCTGGGAGGCCAGCTGCATTCAACTTCACTGGCTGCCATTTCCTGAACACTGCCTTAGATGTTGTGGTTCAATTTAACACCCTGACTTCAATATAGATATCAAAAGGTCCTGCCAAAATATAAAAAATGGTGGGCAAGTCTTTAGCATTCTGAAAAATTAATAGAAAGATACCTGAGACTGTAAGATGGTTACACTGCTATAAAGAGCTCAACACTGTTATGTTTTTAAACTACCACCTGACTTGGGATCTCTTGTATTAGAACATTCCAAGTCACTCTCCAAAAATTCTACTCCCCTTAATTTAAACAGAGGCTACCTCTAGAGACAGGAAGATAGAGATGGAAATTATGAACAGCCAAAACTCCCCAAGTATTAAACAGCTAAATCAAATCACTGATTTATTCTTTTCAAGAACTTACAATAAATGCAGCATGCCCTCACCTATAGAAACCATAGAGCCATGAGCAGTGTTCCACACCTCCCCTCAGCATTTTGTGAGAGCTATCATAAAGGGCTGAGCTGGTCCCACACTCCCCACCATGGAAGACACTATGGATTGTCACATATTAAAACACTGCTTTGCACTTCACTGCTTAAAATCTAATAAACATCGTCTTTTGTCACTAAATTTTCATGTGGATTTTAAGAGATTAAAGCATTGCTATTGTAGTTTATATCATTCATATAAATGAGATGCCTAGCAAAACCTAGGGCAGGTTATGTTCTTGACTTTACTGAACTTGTCTGGTGTATCAATTAGTACATTACTAATTAAATATAAAAAAGTAGACGAATAAGCTGCATTCAATAAATGCATGTCACAAATAATATGTTAGTAAGAGAACAAATCAAGGTGCACAGAAAATCACATGCTGCTGTCTTCTTAAAAAAACCCCAAGACGATAATCATCCATTCACATTGTTTTGATGTTAAAATACTAATGATGTGAAAAAAAATATTTAAATTTAGTAAAAGCTACAGCTTTTTAATTCCTTTGGCCCCCAATACTCAATTGTCATAAGGCAACTTAACCATGTATGTGGATACTTGATATTTTACGAAGTTTAGAGCAACAGAGATCTGGCTTGAAATCTGCAGTACCCCTGACATGGAATTTGCTGAAAGTGGTTGATTGTGAAGGCTATTATATTAAAGAAAACAATAAACCAGAAGACCTCCAGTTTTTTTTGTTGTTGGTTTTTGTTTGTTTGTTTTTTTATTTCCAGAGACTGAATGTTAAAAAAAAGCTCCAAAAGTTACCAGCCAGGCTAGGAAGTGTGTACCATTCACCTGGTATACAGCAGATCCCCTGTAAAGATGTTTGCTGTTTTAATTTGTGGCTGGAAGGGGATTAAACCATAAGGTATTTTTAAAAGCTGTTTCAATTCAGAGTGCTGAAATTCAGTGAAATTCAGTGCTAAGAGTTGAGATTTCTACAAACAAACATTTTGGAGAACTTACATCCATTGTTGCATTTAAGTTGCTGGATTTTCTCCCATCTTTACTGAAATTTTGGAAAAAATTATGCTGGTGATGGGAAATGCCAAAACATGACCTGCTTTTCAGATCTCAATATATTTCTTCAGAGCAACTATTCTGTTTAGAAAAAAGTCCAAACAAACAAAAGAACCAAGAAACCATATGTACCTACCTATCATTAAAGCATATCAAGATAGGTTCTAACCCTGCTTTATTGCAAAGTATTCCTGGGTTTTTTTGGTGTACAGGGCAGTGCTGACTACCTTTCTTACAAATTCTTTGAGAGTCTCTACTACTGAAAACATTCTGTCCTACAACCTGTTAAGATCTCTAAACACAGAAGTTAACTGGAATAAGAGAAAACTGTCACAAAATGAAAGAATCAATTTGTACTTTTGATACAGAAAATAGAGACATTTCTTTGTATCAGAATCTTGTTGCTTAAGATTATTTGGTTTTGTTTGGGTTTTTTTTCAGATTATTGTGGAATCTTTACATGCATTATTTCACCTTCAATACTTCTTATATAAGATTTTTAACTAAACTTGGGAAGGCCTTCTTTAAATATATTAAGAAACCATGTCAAGGTGGAGCACTTTTGAATTTTTTTCCAAGTATTATATATTGCTGGATTGCTACAATCCAGGTTATATTAACTCTCAATTGTAGGTAAACCAAATTGCTGAATTTTTATTTAAAATGCTGATAATATTTCTTTCTGATAAAGCACATAAAAAAGCCTTCACTGATGAGAACAGCAAAGCTATTCCCCAATTGTGTGAATTGCACTTCCTTCTGAGTGTGTTAGAGATGCTCCCACAAATCTTAAAAATAAGTGTTGCACAAATTAATTCCAAAGAAGGAGGTACAGAGGTGGCAAGAAGTGATCAGAGGCGAGTGCAAGCCAGTGTAATTTGCAGGTATCTAAGAGGACACTGTAACAATGGCATGCATAAGGATAACAAATGCTTAACGAAAAAGGACTGTCAGTAATGATATATTCAGATAAATGGCAAATGTACTTGCATGAACTCTATCATTACTACTTCAATCACAGTCATACTTAAACTTTGGGGAGCTAATTTCATTTATAAATTCTGCTGCTGCACATCAATTAGTAGCATTACTAAAGGTTAGACATAGAACTGCTGTGCTAGGGTGACTGATTGTCTGGCATTAGCTCTAATAAGAGAAGAGTTGCAAACCACTTTAAATGTCAAAAACTGCAACAATAATGGGCATAAGCACCAGCTATGTTCCTCTAATTTCTTTGACTTCCTGCTAATTCATTATTCCATCTTTCCATTACTCCATCATCTAACTTATAAATACCAATGCCAAAGTCTATCCATCTTCTTTACAGAGAGCTTCCAGAGTCTTTATTATGAGAACTATATGATTCAAAACCAGAATTCCCTGAGCATAATATTTGTAGTTGATCTATTATTTCAAGATCAGCAACAAATTTGGATTTAAAGGAATTAAAATCTATTCTTTAAACATAGTCCTTCCATTTAAGGCAAAGAAATACCCAGCATTAGTCTTCTTATAGAGACTTCCCAGTGTGGCTCCAGTAAAGAATGAAGGTTAGAAAGACTTACCTAGAGCTGCTGTAAGCATGGCTGGTGTTACCATTCCGTCATACTGTGCCCTGACCAAATAGCAACAAGATCTCCAGCAAGTGTCTCCTGGATATGTGGGCTGCATGCTAACTGCCCATGACATTGACTTGCTTCAAGCCTTTTGTAGTGCTGCCACTATCAGTGTTGTATTTGTGTAGTAGAATAACATGAAATATTGATTCTAGAGTGCTTATCAAGTGGACCTGTTCAAAACACTGTTATTACAAAGTTCAGCACTATTTCTCATGCAGAACTGGTGCTGTACATTTGTGCAGAGAGATACTTCTTCTACCACAGGGCTTTTAATTCTTTCCTTGACATAGAAACAGTAAATTTTCACAATCTAGGACCAGTGGACAAAGACACAAAGTGTATTTTCTTAAATTGGGTTGCAATATAATTTGAAGATACTATGACAGAATGGCTCTAAAAAACAGGATCTCTTCCATCCTGCCTTCAATCACTAGTCTGAAGCCTATAGTAGTGCTGGACAATGGTCAACATTTTCTAGCAAATTGAAAATGGCTGAATATTCTTGGTACTTCTTATGTATAAAGTACTTTGGCCATTTTCTTGGTGACAAATTAATATGACTAGAAGCTGATAAAACACACACTGTTAACTTTTGCACCCTGCTGTGAAGCAGGATATGTAGTATGACAAGCCTAGGAACACCCATCTCTGTGAGATGCAGGTACCAGGGACAATAACCCCTATCTCTGGAACTGCACATTAGAGCAGAGAATAAATGGCAGACTGGACATGTTTGTCTATACAAATCAAAAATGATCCACATCATCTGGAATACCACCGTGGATTTCAACTATAATCTCCTGATTACACCACATGATATTAACACAAAAATTACAGCTTAAACAATCCAGTGTCAGTGGAACATATTCCATAGCACCAAGTGAAGACATCATCTTCCTCTCTGCTTTTATCTGTGGTTTCAATGAAATACAGCTCTATTTATTCATTATTTATCCAACTTAAAATGGAGCTAATCACTCAGTCACTGCTTTCACGGAATTGGTATTTATGCAGGTAACAGCATACTCAGAAGCGTGGATTACCTTGCAGTTACAGTTAGCTCTAGACCTCATAATTCCATAGCAGTAAAGTTAACAGGTATGGCAGTTGTTAACATTCAAACCCAAACTTGCTTTTTGTTCTCTCAGCATGTCAAAATTTCCTTATATTGATCTAATTACAAAATCTATGAAATCCAACAATTAACTTCCAAATGTCCCTTCCAAGAGATTCAAGAAGCCTTGCCCATCCAAGGCTTTATAATTTATGATATGCAACTACAACATATGTCACTGTTTTAAGGTGGACCAGTGTAAACACAGAGTTCAACAAACTCCTTTGTTAAACCTTTCTGGCTAAAGCAATCATAAGGAAATTAAAGTAACACCATGCAACAATATGAAAATAATCTGGTTATTTGGAGGATGTAGAAGCTCAGTATCAAACACAGTCTCAAAAAATTAGCATGCTTGTAATTTCTTCAAATACAAACTCCAAACCAAATCACCGAACACAGAAATGAAAGCTACCACTTCTATTTCAACAATTACTTCACTTCAATGCAGATGTGCTACCAGGAGCTTCTCAGAATTTCTTGGTACATTGGAGAGTTCAGACAAGGCAGAACTGCTCATTTTACAGTGATTTCACAGATAGATATCCTTTATATAGTTGTGGATAAGAAGAAATTAAAGTTTCTAAACCTATATAATGAATATTTTAAAAATCTGAATGAAGGCCAAGTAAGTATTTCACTCTTAGTTACCATGAACACTAAAAGCAATAGAGTAAGCTAAACAGAATTTGTGTGCTGCAGCTTTTTCATTATATTGCTTTCAATTTTGTTTCGGTTTTAACCCTCATACCCCTGAGTAGTCACTTGATAATAAACTATTTCAAAATGGGCAATTATGTTTCTGAAATTTAATGTAATAACAACACATCTCTTTACCATTTTGTATTGTGATGTCTCAGGAGGTAGATGCTATTACCTTGCTAAAAGTAGACACACATACCCAAACTAGATAAAGGCTTGTACTTGAAAAGCCTGCAAAGAAACTTTTAAATTCAAATGGCAGATTCTACCATATGAGTTCAGCTTGAGCAGCAAAAGATACCAAAAAATAGCATTCTGAAAATCTTGAAAAGTAAATTAGAAATAAAGTTTAATTCATTTTACATGTTCAAGTTTTCACGGACATGCTCAAATAACAGTTTTATTTTTTTGTGACAGTGACCATTTCTCCTTGATACCGAGAAGGAAGATCAACCTATATCTGTACTATTTTACATAATAACCCACTTATTATAGCTTCAGGGCTTGCTTCACTAACAAAAATAACCCTACGGGAAACAGATAATCAGATGTATGAAGTATTACTGTATCTCTGATGAGCTGGGATAATACTTTAATAATCTGTAGCATCAATAGTTCATGTATTCTTTTCACCATAAGACAGTATTGACCTCCCACCGAAACCAACCCTCTGACAAGTCCAAAATGACAACAGGAAGGCCCATAAGAAGGAAGAACTTGGAGTGAAATAATAGGAGTTCCACACAACAGCTTGTTGATCAACAAGCAAGTAAAGCTGAGTTTCTTCCAAACATCAATAGGATGGAAATATTACTCCCCCGAAAAAGAAAAAAGTCAACTTTGGTGCAATGGACAGCAGAGTCCTGTCCACTCCTCGCAGCCCTCAAGTGGCACTCTGTTCAAGTACAGGAAGTTTTGGACAGAACTGTTCTGTTCTTGCTTTCAATCAAAGTCTCTTGACTATTCAGTTATGAGAAAATGTCCATCTGCTCTTACCCTCAGACAACTATGCAAATGCAGTCAGGCAGTGAGCCGTCAGCGCTAGGGCATTACAGAGATTCTAGTGTCACTAAATGCTGTATTTCTTCAGAGAAACAGGATTTTGTTGTTATTGTTTTTAACCAAGTGTATATTGATTATCTGTAAGGCACCATAGACAGATGGACAATATAAATAGCAAACACATGTGTGATAAGATTTAAACTGTAATTCACCTTTGGGTGTTGTTTTGTTTGGTTTTTTTTTAATCAGCTTTATAAAATCAACATATTGGAGAGATGAGTTATAGATGAATTATATATGAGAGATGAGTTATATATGGATTCAGGATAATAGCTACAAGTACTGACACTAAAGCAAAAGTAGATACTTTATTTCTTAAATTTTAATATTAAAAAAAATCATTTTTTCATAACTCCTGATATTTAGGGTGTCTCTTTCCCCAGTAAGCAAAACTTTACTTCTACCAAAGTGAAATTCTACTAAGTCCAGTTGATAGCAGCAAAAATGTAGTAATAATAGAAGCAACTCAGCTTTGCCACCAGGGCATAAATCCAACGTTTTGTGAAGGTTTTGAAGGAGGAAGAAATATACCTTTTTCTGTTATTTCTCCTCCTTCCTTCATTTGACACTCATGCTGCAGAAGCCTTTTCCATGCAGAAATGGGTGTGACTAACATCTTAATGTGCACATACTGCCTTAATCTAAATAACCATCCTTCTTCAGTCACAGAGGGTCTACATTTGTGACAATCACAGAGGCCACATCTGCATGATACTGGAGTTCACAAATTGTTTTCAGCCCTGACAACCCTTCAGCTTCACTTCCAACCCTATGTGAACACGGAGAGGGCACTGGCTCTGGCCCATCCTTTTAGCTAAGATGCCAACTACTGCTATTGCATCAAATAGTGTGTGTTTGTTTACTTGTGCATGCCTTCGGGCAATTAAACTTCAACAATATCTTGGCATAGGATCAAGCACCACAAATCTTCATTCAACCTTAACATTAATATGTGTTATCTTCTTTCCTAGAGCAGGTGATAGATGTTCTATCATTAACAATTTATTTGCTTAAACTTGCCCTCTCAGAAATAAAATATTGACAAGTCTTTAAAAGCTTGCATGAAATTATATACTAAATATCTTAAAACAAGTCTGAAAGAATGCATTACAGCTTAAAGCTCTAACGTGTAAGCTCCCTTTTCACACTGCCAATTTAAACTGCATTTCATTTTACCTCTGCTTCCTCTGTAGCCTAAGATCATCACAAATAGCTTTCCTCACTGCTTGGTAATAACATGCTTCCCCTTCCTCAGTATCAGCAAAGGTATCTAGGTCACCATAAGGGAATAGAACTATTTTTATTAGTAGTTTTTCTCCCCCTTAGGATTTCTCTTTTTCTGGATTTCATCTGTCTATGACCAAGGTCTAGCTTTAGCAATTATGACCCTGCTCCCCCACTTCTATGCCCTCTACAGATACACCATGACCAAAATGCCTAATGAGAATTCACTAAAAGTTATGCTGAGGATTTAGGTCATTTAGGCAAAATATGATAAGGAGGGTCAAAAAGGATACTGGTGTTAAATCTGGTGTCTTGGAGTGGCTTATGTGAACAATACATGATGAGAAAATCCTTCCGGACATCAGCAGATGTCTGGATATGTTCCTGGTGCTACCTGCACTCCCAGGACTCTGATCTGAACAGGTAGATCAGCATTCACATGCTTTGATAACTGAGAACATGTGAACTCTCAACATCCAGAGAAGGGAAGAGGGCATCTAGAAACTGAGGCCACAGCATTGATGAAATAAAGGGCTAACACAAATAGCAATTTCCTCAGGGTTGCCTGTCAGTGATCATAACTTTCTATGAGAAACTGGGGCTCTGCAAGTGCGACACTGAACACATTTCTTGGTGTTTAGGATTTATTCCCAGAGTTAAACTTATTAGAAAAAATGCATGACTACACTATAAAACTTTCCTAGTGCTTAAGGAAAAAAGGCTGACTAGAATTAGGGGGCGAGAATGAGCAGTATGGTATTTCTGAACACATAAATATTTCTTTTTCAACATACAAACATTTAAACATGTCAGGCAAATTACACAAGCACTTAAAAAACAAAGCACCCCACATAAATGCTCAGGACATTTGTTGGCATTGTACACAATAAAGCAGAGTATTTTATTAAAAAAAAAAAGTTTGTTTCTCTGTGGTCATACATTGAGAAAGAGTGGAAGAGATCATAATCTCCCCAAAAGTATGACAATTGGACTCAAATCTTATTTTTTGAAGATAACACCCATCCTTTTTAAAACCTCAGAATGTGTTTCATAAAATGCCATTTCAGCATAAGAAGTTGGTTAACCTTGAACAGTTGGATTAATGATCCAGAACACTTCAACCTTAGCATCAGTGAATAAACAAATCTTACCAGAGCAAAGCAAAACCAATCAGGAGAGATGAACTGCAATGAAACAGTCCCCATGATCATTTCACTGAGCAGGCAAAACAGCAATGAACTTACTGAATAGTAAGAAATAATTTCTCCACAGTCTCAAGGCAGGCAAATAGCTTTTGGTTCAAATAGTAAGACTTTCCTCCTTTATAAAATGTTCTTTGACAAACAGCTAGGAATCTGAGTTTTTGATACACTCGATGTGTTACTTATATGCTTTAAATGGCTTCAGTGCTGTTCAATTCTTCTGTAACCCATCCAAATTCAAGAAATAAATGGAGGTGATGAAAATGTAGCACAGTGCCCTTCAGATCCTCTACCACTTGGAATCTAAAGTATGTAATTAATGACAAGGGCATCTAGGGAACATAAAATGCACAGTGTGAAGAGCCTAAGGCATGGTCTTTACTTGTGAGTACAATAAAATATCTGACATTTCATATCCTCACTATGAAAATATTAATATTATTTTAAACAGTAAGCAACATGAAAGCAGTCACCTGTGCTCACTTAATACTAGAATTAAGTAAATATAAGCCTACTACTACGATAAGGCACAAAGTTTGTTCACTGTATACAGAGTGTTGCTTTAAAATGGATGTATGTTTAGACATTCTTGAACCCTCAAAAGTCAAGACTCCTTTCATGTCTGGCACTCTGTCTGGCTGTAACCCCAGTACTGACCAGCCAAGACAAACCAGAATTGTCCCTACCATTCAGATGGGAAAAGAATGTTTCATAACCCTTCATAAAGCAGAACCTGTAACTATCAGCACCACAGCAGTAGTTGTGGGCTGTACCAAACCACAGGCCAAAGGTAGCAGTGGTCTGGTGCTGTTGTGACTAATCTGTTCATCACTGAACGCTGCCGCATCAACCATATCGAGGCAGACAGGAAAACAATTTGGGCCAATGTGACCTCTCCTGCTGCAGCTGGAGCTCAGTCACTGCGAGCAGCTGTAGCCTTGCTCACAGCTGGGGTCCTGGCAGACACACCACGGTTGCTGTCCATGCTCACCCCAGACAGTGGTGCTAATGGGGGCCAGCAGCATCTGGGAGTGACTAGGAAAAAATGAAATACAAGTGACATACTCAGCAGCAGCTGAAGAGTCACCTGCAAGGGATTCTACATCACACTGGCAAAGCATCCTGCTACCCTGTCAAGTCTCTTGTATGAAGCCTATTTGTGAAAAAGATTAAAAAAAAAATGTTAGGCTGGAAGAATGCCTTTCTTTCTTGAAGACTTGCTCAGGATTGCCACTCTGCTAATTCAGGAGACAGGCCCTCAGGGAGGATTGGGTACACCAGCAAATATTCCAGGTATAGTTTAAAAGTACATTAGCACCATACATATTCAAGTCAAGTTGAAGCAATCAGGAAACAATCATGCTCATCAGATGACATTAAAGAAGATGCTTGCCCATGTTGTGAAATTGGATGAGCAAGGCATCACTCTGGTATTTGTGGCCTACCACTCTGTTAATGCTTCTACATAAAAATACATTTCTGATAAAAAGTTTAGTGTCAAATATTTTTATGATTACACACCAAAAGTCAAAATTTGCATTTAAATAGATGTATTAAAAACTCAGTAGCACAGGTAGAAGAGGGAAAAGCTGTTTTAAGGAACATTTAAATAGGAAGCATAAGCACAGGAGGAATTTTTTCCTCTCAAATGATTTGAACAATTTTGTTTTTATGACTGTTCTTGGGTCCAATTCAAAGTCAAGATTTGAACTGTAGTATCCTGCAACCCTGGACTCACCTCAGACTGAGCTGTACGAACTAGTTCTCTTTTCATCCTTCCATCAGAAAAGGCCTCATTTATTTTTTAGTTTTTTTAGCCCATAGTCCAAGCCAACAGTTTTGACCAGCCTGCAGCCTTAGCCATATTATACTACTTTACCCTTCAAGTTGTTGACTCATTTTTGTTTGCATCAGTCACCACAGGCTAAGAGTTCAACCATTATATTTCTCCCCAGACAGCAGAGCCATTTTGAGAGATGAATTTGCAATATTTAACTTGAAATTTCACAAGTAAGTCTCCCATATAAATACCTGTCATCGACTACCTCCCTGGATTTAACCATATTTTATTTTGCCCCTTTTTCACCTATATAGTGTTTTTGATGTTAAAGAAATTATTTACAGGACCTCTATTTTCTGTCTTTTCACTACATATCTTTCGTGTTCTATGTATTGTCCAGATTTTACTTGACGATTTGGCTTAATATCTGATCATATACTTTCAAAAGGAAAGGCACCTAAGTCTTGCCAACCCGTTATACTGGGTCAGGCCCACAGCTCCTCACTAGTAATATGGAATGCTGGTGCCCTTCACGGTCCAGCTGGGATCAGCACCACACGTTCTCCCTACAGAAACTATAGAAATCAATGCCGCTGCATTTTTCTTTTGGTCTTTCTTGACAGGCATTCCAATCACGACGCAAATGCAATGTGAACTACATTACTGTTCAGTTCAAGGGGCTACATTTAACTGCAGTCAGTTTTAGATCTGCTATGAGTTAATGCCATTAGAGACAGCGCCTATACATTCCATCAAGAGACAATGAGCATGTGCAAACAGATTCACGTTCAGATTCTCTAGCAAGATTCTGGAATAACACAAGATGTAGGATTTAAAAGTCACTTTTTCTGCTGCTAACATATTAATCAAGTATTTAAATTATCTGTCAACTTATACATCTATAAAATCATTACAAAAATCAACTCTTGGAAACACGAGTGTAAGCATAGCACCTAAACATTATAACCCAGTGACCATTTTAGGTGATTTTTTGCTGTCTTCTCTAGTGGTTCTTTCCTATAAAATAATTTATTTAAGACGGTGAAGAGGTGGGGAGCACCTTGTGTGGGAACACAAAGTTCAAATATAAACAGATTAATCACTGATGGATTTCCTGAAAATTAAATAGCAAAATTTTCTTCTATCCAGGTAATCCCTAAATTCCTTCCAGAAACATTTCTCAAAGCATTTAGAAGTCAATCAGAAATATAAAAAAACATCACACTAGCAAATGTGCTGCACACGTTGACTCAGTCTGGAATTTCAAACAGTTGCACCATAGTTTTCCAGTTCTGTCTCCATAGTACAGAGATGTTTAGCAGCCAGTTCCCAGAAGTTTTAAGCAGAAATAGCATACAACACATCAGGAACATCAGTACCATCAGGAACGGCAGTAGTACTCATGAAATTTTGCCAGTGGCACATTTACAGTGATAGCTTTTAGATAACCTACAGAAAACTTAAACATCAAGAGTTAAATTCTCAATAGAACAATTTCTTCCAACTGCCTGTCAAATTAATTACTGTCAAAACCAGGTTATTCCTAATTTTCATTGAGCATATTTCAGTTTTTTAATACTTTTATGAAACATTTGTCTACATGTTTATATATACATATAACAGGGCCATTTTATAGAATACTGCAAAATATTTAGATTATTTTTTTTTTTACAATACAATACTCAGGGCTAGCTTCAGTTATAGGCAAAGCAGATAACTTTAAGGCAGATCTAATATCTGCTTTCCTTTTTCTTAAAGCAAAGTCACAAACCAGTAGGAATAGAATGTGAGCAGCAGATATCAGTTTAGGGTCAAGTCACATTCTGTATCACAGACTCACCAGTGCAGATATAAAGGACTCCACACCAGAGCAGAATTAGTTCCAAGCAGCAAGAGACAGAAAAACTGATAAGGCTACACAAACAGACCATATCCTCTACACTTCTACCCTGTATAATGGGTTTTTTCCCCCTGTACTGTTGACTGCACTGAGGCAGCTCAGAAAATGCAACAAGCAATGACCTCTTGCTGTGCTGAGTACTGTAGAATAATTTCATGCTACATCCCAAACTGTACATTTCCTCAGTTTTACATCTTCTTCCATCCAATTTAACTGAATGACATTTTGTTAGCATTCTATGGCAGAATAAGAATACTTCCTAAATTGATTTCATAACATATTATATCATCAGAACTGCTTCCTATTCAGTTTTGTTCCACTTTTTCACAGTGGTTTGTCGGCTTTGTCTGCTGCTTACACACACAGCAGTGCTTTCATTAAACTGACCATTATAAACCTCATTTGGTAAGATTTTTCCACAATGATATCTAAATATCTTATTTCTTTCATGGGATGGGGGCCCCTCAGTCAAACCATGGATCTCAGCTGTAATTTTAATATATATAAATGAAAACCTAAGATTTTTATTTACATGATACAGTTCAGTCAGGAGTCATTAGGCATTTCTAATGGACGTTAGATTACAAATAAAGTCTCCAAAAAAACTTAATCTCTCTTCAGTGAGCCTTGCAAAGACTCTTATGAAATTTCCATTTTCCTGACCAGATAAAATACACTTTTCTACTTTGTGTTAATACAATTTCCCAAAGCAACTCATTTTGTGTGGATATATCTTTGCCTCAAAAAATATTAATATAATTTAACTGTTTTTATTCAAGAAACCAGACAGAAAAAGTTGTTAACTCGCATGGTCTATCTATTGGTCCAACCATTCAATTGTTTGTGACCTTTTACTCATTCTCTTGTAGCTTATTTTCTTTTCCAAGTGTTTAATAACACATGCAAGTGACAGAAAAGTGGGAAATGGAGTGATGGCAGCAAACTCCCAATTCAGAGGAACAGAGAAATTCACACCTCAGTCATACTCTGCTGCTGCCCCTCCTCTTGCAAGGTGTACTGTGCTCACATGTCCTGGCGCTGGGCCACTGTGGGGAGCAGCCACCCCCACAGTGGGGTGGGGTGGTTTCTAAGCACACCACCTCTACCCGATCCCCCTGCAAACAAGTGTTTGCTGTGCTGGCCACAAGAGCTCTTCCCTGCAGAGTGACCTAACAACTCCAGGTACAAATTTCTCCAGCAATGAGAACACAAGAACTAGACTTGATTCCTCTGCTCTGTGTCTGAACTCAGTACTGCTGGTGACCAGGAGTAACATTCAGCATGACAAATAATTTAATGAACTACTAATTCAGAGTTGACCTTCAATGAAAGTACTGTTTAATTACCCAGTTTTTCTGAAGTCAGGCATAAGAATGCTAAACCATTTCTGAACAGGTGCAGGAGGCACATGTTAATTTTAGTAGCAAAGGTCATTACAGATTTATTTCTGCACTTTTTCCTGGCATCCCTCCTGTCAGAGGATTACTTATGTATGCCTACGAAGACAAAGAGGAGGAAAAATTCTTCATGTTCTTTCAGCTTCAATTTGGCAAAATCCTGTCTTCCTTCTCCTTTTCCTTTATACTCTTCAAAAATAAGTCTAAATCCAATACTGAGACAGGAAATACATTATCTTGAAAATTAAAGTGATAAAATTAGATTAGTGCCTACACAGCTGAAAAGTACTTGTAGTACATATTTCTACACTCATGTACTCTGTTGGGGAAAAAAAAAACAAACCAAAACAACAAAACTTCAGAGCAGAATTAAAGGACATTTTAGTATAAGTCTGAAAAAAACCCACAACAAACAAGTACCACCCATTGAGCAAGAAAATGAACTATGCAGATTAACCTATGCTTGACAATCAGAACTGTAAAAATTCTTCCTTTGAAAGACAAGATCAATTCCTATGAGCATGAGATGTGAACCAAGAGTTTTGCAGAGAAATAAAGATTTCTTGGCCTGTCTAGATTTATCTTATCAGACTAAAGTAGTGGGCTTCATGTTAGACTGCTGGGCTTTTTTAATCTTATTGCCTGAGGAAGTGTGAAAACAGCCTCAAGAAAAAGTCAGCATTAACAATATTGACCTTATTCTCTCCTTCTCTGTTTCATCCTTGCAGCTTTGATACTTTTTTAGAAGAAATATTACAAGTAGCCAACCCCAGTGAAACATGAAGAACATATCAGAAACAGTTCCTTACTACAATGTCTTCCTAAGGTACCAAGTGTAGGTCTTATTTCAAATTATACTCCACTTGTTTCTTTGGTAGTAGGAGATGACAAGGAAGTAGGTATCACATTTTCAAGTTTAATCAAAATGCAGCAACCGTACATTTGATGGTTAAGAGATTACATAGGGGTTTTAATCACCAGAACAGAGGTTTTGGTAGTTGCAATGGATTAGTTTATTACAGTGTGTTTTATTGATGTGTTTTTTATCCAGAAATTAGCTAAGAAATGCCAACACACGATTTGGAGCATCCCTAAAGAAGAGCCTGAGCACACTCAGAGCCCCTGCAGGTTGTTCCATGAATGAAAGAAATTGAAAGTTTGGGGTTTTTTTCTCATTTTCTTACCACTAATACACACTGACTTTTATTATCCACAACCTACATTCAGAGGGAAGTAGTTCTGCAGGAAATGTTACAATAGCTTCTTAGTCAATCAGCTTTACACGCTAGAGTCTGGTAGGACAAGTCAACATTCGATTCCTATTGACAGATGATTACTTAACTAAGAGTAAGGTGCTTTTTTCCTTTGCTTACTTTTACACAGGAAAAAAAAAAAACACAAAAAAAAAAGAAAACCACAAGAAAAAGTAGAGTTAAGTGTATCACAGTGCTCCTAAAAGGTAAAAATAGATAAGGAATGCTAAATTTCTTAAAAATCACTTTGTATTATTTAACCATCTGCCTCCCTACCAAACTGAGTAAACACTAACAGGATGCCAGGCTGGAGGTAAATTTCATGCCTTGTTGTCACAGAAAGGCTTCTGGCATCTAAAACAAAAAATGATGCCAGATAAATTACTATTGTCATGAAGTCTCTCAAAGAAAGCTTTTCTTGTCATCGAGCTGTGCATGCCATTCTTTTTGGCACTCTGCCTTTGAAAACTTGGCTAACATGGAATAACTGCCGTAAAGATATTGTTGAATTTAAAAGTAAACCTAAGCTGGTATCAGCTTTGACCATCAATTTCTGAGTCCCTAAACATCTGTGTAAAATTGTGATTTTTAAGGTTATGTTTTCTAGGGACAGATCTTTTTGTTTTGGGTATGTTGGGGTTTTTTTTGGGGGGGTGGGGGTGGAGTGGTTTGGTGGGGTTTGTTTTGTTTTTTGTTTTGTTGTTGTTGTTCTTTTAAGGAATGGGAAAAGAGTATGCACAAGCTCTTTCCTGACTTCTTGAACACTATGCTGAGATTCAAAAGCTATGTCTTGGGTAGAATTACCCAGTCCAGAGGACTGCCCTTCCCTGCACACTAAGCACTGGTTCCTATATTTTGGTTAGTGGTCCCACAGTTGCAGACTCAGTTGCACATTAGGCAGGTTAATGCAAACAAAGTTTAACTTTACAAAAAAGGAATCAATTTGCAGATAGGCAAGCTGCCTGATCCAGACAGAAATGAAAAGTATATTATGCTCATATACATACATATTCTAGGATTTTACTACCAAGAGTGTTATTTAAATGCCAGTAGAAAATAGTGGGAAATTCTGGACACACTAGATGTGCAGGCTCATAGTGAAAAATGTTTCTGCTGAAGCTGTGGTATCACTGTTATCAATCAAGTAATGGCTCAGCACTCTCAAATATATTATTTTTACTTTTTTTTTCCTTTCTGATGTGCAGGCATTCAATTATTAGCAAGAACAACACTTTGATTGAAGTCATCAATACACATTCTGCTCTACTATACTGAATTTACAAAATAAAAAGCTATTTCAATAAAGCAGATTATGAAAATCAGGTTTGTATTGAAGCAAACATGAAATAGTCAGAAAAATAATTGACCATACTCTTCCCTAAATAGGCCCAGATTATTAGTGGTTAAATATAGATATTCACATTGAAGTCATTAATGCATGCTTACACTGCATAATTCTGTAACTTTTAACTACAACCTGGGAAAACACCTTTTACAGATAATGTACAGCACAACATTGTTAAATAAGCCATCAAGGGTGAAAAAGGCAGAAAAATGGGCCACTATGTCTGTAGTGCACAACACCATACCTCAGTGTATTTCAGACCTCAAACTGACCATAAAGTTCTGGTGCCCCGACGGGCTTCACCCACGTGTGCTGAGGAAGCTTCCGATGCTCAGCCACTTTCCATCATTTTCAAAAAATCATGGAGAAAAGGAGAAACATCTGATAACTGGAATAAAGCTAATGTCACTCCAGTTTTCAAAAAGGACAAGGGAAGACCCAGGCAACTACAGACCTGGAAAGGTGATGGAGCAGCTCATTCTGGAGGCCATCTCTAAACATAAGGAAGAAGGTTATCAGGAGTAACCAACATGGGTTTACCAAAGGGAAAACTTGCTTGACTTATCTGATATCCTTCTGTGAAGCCATGACCAAGTGGATAGATAGATAATCAGAGAGCAGCAGATGTCATTTACCTTCACTTCAGTAAGGCTTTTGATACTGTCTCCCATAACATCCTCATAGAAAAACTCAAGAAATGTGGCATAGACAATTGGTCTGGGAGGTGGATTGAAAACTGGCTCAACAGCAGAGTTCAGAGAGTTGTGATCAGCAGCACTGAGTCCAGCTGGAGGCCTGTGGACAGTGGTGTTCCCCAGGGATCAGTTCTGGGTCCAGTTTTGTTCAATACCTTCATCAACAACTTGCATGAGAGGATAGAGTGCACCCTCAGCAAGTTTGCTGATTATACGAAACTGGGAGTGGTGGCTGACACACCAGAGGCTGTGCTGTCATCCAGCAAGATCTGGACAGGCTGGAAAGCTGGGTGAAGGTGAACCTCATGAGGCTCAATAAGACAAGAGTCATGCATCTGGGGAGGAATAGCACCAGTCACTAGTACAGGTTAGGGGTTGTCCAGATGGAAAGCAGCTCCATGGAAAAAGACCTTGGAGTTCTAGTGGAAAGCAAGTTCTTCATGGGTCAGCAATAGGACCTTGCTTCCAGGAAGGCCAAAGGCATCCTGGGATGCATTAAGAAAACTGTGTCCAGCAGGTATAGGGTGGTTCTCCTCCCCCTCTATTCTGCCCTGGGGAGACCACTGTGTCCAGTTTTGGGCTCCCCAATTTAAGACAGACAGGGCTCTACTGGATAGAGTCCAGTGGAGAGCTATAAGGATGATTAAGAGACTTGAGCATCTCTGCCCATCAAGAAAGGTTGAGAGAACTGGGACTGATTAGCCTTGAGAAGACTGGGAGAGGACCTTATTAACGTCTATAAATATCTGAAGGGTGGATGCCAAACAGAAGGAGCCAACCTCTTCTCTGTAGTGCCCAGAAACAGGACAAGGGACAATGGACATAAACTGAAGCATAGAAGTTTCCACCTCAACATGAGGAGGAACTTCTTTACTGTGATGATGATGGAGCCTAGAAAAGGCTACCCAAAGAAGTTGTGAAGTCTCCTTCTCTAGAGACTTTCCAAATCCACTTGGCTCTGTTTCTGTGGGACCTGTCCTGGGTGACCCTGCTCTGGCAGGGGGTGGGACTCAATCTCTAGAGGTCCCTTTGAACCCCTAACGTTCTATGATTCTATGATACATTCTTAGTCCAGAACAGCATCTTTGCAAAGCTTTGACCTGTCATTTAGAGTATGAGATAGCACAAGAGGGGAAACAAGAACCTGGTGAAATCAGCAGTACAGAAATATTACAGAATTTGGTACAAAACCCATCTGCTTCCTAGAATCAAGAAGCAGAAAGCATTTTGTGATACTCGTATTTCCATTGCATATCTCTGTGCTCTGTGACAAAGTAAAAAAATAGAAGGCAAAGTACTCTCTGTGTCTCTCACACATAAAGACACTAATAGCTCAATCTCACCATGGTGCATCGGTTCCTATTGTTTTATCATTAAAGATTTTGGTCAGTCAACTGTGGTGGTAATTACCACATAAATTAACTGAGAGACAGGAAAACCAGAATGTAAGACAAAATCTCACCTCCAGCAACAAAGTATAGGGCTTCATTTTCCAGTAATAGTTTCAAACCTAACACCAATGATGAACCAAGTTTTTTTTCTGGAATATTGTTTAGGTTACAGAAAGAAAGCCTATTAGTCAGTGCCATTTACCTCCTGGTATCCAGCTTTTATCTGCTGACCTGTCACAATAAAACAATTCTGAAGATGTATTTTCAGATACAGGTGATTAGCACAGCAAGGAAAGCAGCAGAGCGAAAATTCTGTTTCAGATAAGTGTTGCTTGCAAGGAGTGTAGGTTCAAGGAAGAGCAAAGAACTCATCAGTTTAGCTGCACTAGACTACAGTGCTCAAACTTCTATTTGTGTTGTGAGATCACATTTTGCTTTAAAATAGCTCAGATCCCACTCAGTTCTGCATGGGAATGCTGTTATCTTTTCAATGCACTCAGCTGACAATGTAAATGTCCAAAAGAATCCCAAACCTTGTCTTCAGAAAAGTGTTTAAATAAGGGCAGATGGTACCTTGAGATTTCATTTTTGTATTGCTGCAAGACAGGCTCACATTTGATTTCTGCCATCTTGGATAAAGCTGGGCTATTTTGTTAATTTTAAGATCTCCAACACTGCAGATATCTCCCTAATACTAAATGACTCTTAGTCTTAGAAAGTTTGTATTGCATTTGCCTCTCTTTTATTATTTTTATTTAAATTCTAACTTCATCCTTCATACAAGGAACAGATTAAATCTTCTAACTATTGTGGCACATATTACCTACTCTTGACAACATTTAAGAGTTTAGAATGTTATGAGATCACAATGGTCAGTTGCTGATATAAATGAAGGGTTCTGACTATTAGCCAATTTAATTGAATAAGTTATTCAGTACCCTCTGTGAAATGATATTCTCTCTCTTTTTTTCTTCTCGCATCTCTACTCAAGTATTTAATAATTATGCAAGAAGAGGCATCGGACCTTTACAAAGTTACATGAATACTGCACATTAACCTGCAACACTGGCACTTTTGCACTGTTAAATCACAGAACTGCAGACTGGCTGAAAACAGAAGGGACCTCTGGAGATCATCTGGTCCAACCCCACTGCTCACATAGGGACACCTAAAGCTCATTGCCCAGGACTGTGTCCAGACAGGTTTTGAATAGCTTCAAGGAGAGAGACCCCCAGAACTTCCCTGGGCAACATGTGCAAGTGCTCAGTCACCCTCACAAGTAAAAAGATGTTTCCTGCTGTTCAGTGTGAATCTCCTGCATTACAGTTTGTGCCCATTGTCTCTTAGTCTGTCACTGGACATCACTGAAGAAAGCCCGTTTGTACCCCACCTTCAGGTATTTACACGTATTAATGAGATTGCCCCTGAGCCTTCACTTCTCTCAGCCTTTTCTCACAGGAGAGATGTCCCCATCCCTTATGCATCCTTGTGTCCCTCTCTTGGACCCTCTCCAGTAGCTCCATATCTCTCCTGTACTACAGAGGCCTGAACTGGACACAGAACTTCACATCTGAGTAGATGAAGGATCACCTCCTTCAATCTGCAACACTCCTTATGCAGCCTGGGATTCCTTGCCACAAAGGCACACTGCTTGCTCCAAGGCCAACTTGTCTACATTTTACTCTCTAATAGACAGTTCTTTTACTTCTGTAGTTCCTTGTGAACTCCACCATCTTCAGCATTTGGTTATCAGTATTACAGAAAACACTGTTCCATTTCTTCAAATTATTATTCCAATAACATTATGAGAGTTCACATATAAAGCCTCTTCTCCCTTAAAAACAAACACCTCAGTGTTTGTGCCTTCACTGGTTCTTTGCACAGAGGTGGAGGTCTACCACAGTAACACTAGAAGCAGTAGGGTTCTGTGGTGGGGTCGCTCATATTTGCATGTACACCCCCAGCAAAGGCACATACTGCTGCTGAATCAGAGGTCTTTGGAAGTTACACAAAACAAACCAGAACAAAGGTTTGGAACTTATGTATTAAAATAATTTGTCACTGTCCCTATATCACCACAGAAGAAAAGACAGATACTTTAAAATGTCATTGTGCAGAATTCTACATAAGAAGAAGAAAACTGATTGCTGACATACCATTGCTAATTCTGCTATTCCTCCCACATGCTATGGAACTCTTAAAGATCTTCTGAACGATAAGAAATGACAAATGCCTTTGTTGTTGTTTGCTTCATGCCCATGGCAGTGTAGAGACATACACTGACATACAAGCTGGCTGAGTAAGGGAGATAGGCCCCGATGTGAAACAAACTAGTGACATGTTGGTCAAACTACAGCAAGCTGCTTTACACACCCATTTACCACGATGAATCAGTACCTTTGCAGTTTGCTTCTTATCCAAGAGAAGACACCCAAGAGGAAGGTGGAGATGCCCACAGAACCATGAGGCACATGCACACTCTGAGCACTGCAGCCTACTCTGGAGGGGACTCAGCCCAAGCTAAACAGTTAACCCACATTTAAGAACACTTCTGACTGGTTGCCAGGTTGCTCTGTGTGCCTGTTAAGAATCCTTCTTTTTCTTAAGTTTTAACTTAGGGCAAAACATAACAATGGAACTTTATCTGATCCTCTTTAGGTTTTGGGTTGGTTTTTTCATTGACTGTTTTTTAAATACTCAGTGCAAAGGATTCCTCCTTACCTATTATTTGAGGG
The DNA here is from genome assembly GCA_013401355.1 of Ceyx cyanopectus. Taxonomy (NCBI): domain Eukaryota; kingdom Metazoa; phylum Chordata; class Aves; order Coraciiformes; family Alcedinidae; genus Ceyx; species Ceyx cyanopectus. The sequence goes on along the minus strand of VYZU01021547.1, from coordinate 31,909 downwards.
ATCTCCCAGTTTGCAATTATTTAAAGTAGAACTTGGATAAAGTTAGATAAAAATCTTACAATACTGAAAGTTATGCAATTAATAATAAAACAGACAAGTGAATTTATTAAAAATAAAGTCACATATATTAAAAAATACCTTCATTCTAAAATTTTCTCTTCTGTGATACAGCTTCTGGTTTCCTGTTGCCAGGAAAAAAAAGCTAAACTCTTTTCACTAGTTTTACTTTCATACCATGAAGAAAAAAAAAAAAAAAAAAAAAAAAGGAAAAAAAAACACCCAAAAAAAATAACAAACAAAGAAAAAAAAAATAA
>VYZU01021547.1:3103-20160 GCA_013401355.1 Ceyx cyanopectus | reverse complement strand
AAAAAAAAAAAAAAAAAAATTTTTAAAACTTTTTGCTAAGGTCAGGCTCAGCTACCTTAGTTCAGCATTTTCTGAAGACCAAACATCCATGAGAATAATATTCTCACGCTTATCATTAGGAGCATGTAAATGACTTGCTGCTTCTGGTCCTTAATGAATTCCTACAATAGCTACCGAAGTTATTTGAAGGTATCACAAAACAACAATGAATAATTTGACAGTGGAGTAGATAAAACAACTAAATGGTTCCCTGGCCTAGCTCAAATGAAGTAATGGAGCAGAACTTACTGCTTCATTTACATTATCTAACTACCATTCTTCAATTCTTTTTTATTGTAATTCACAGATATCAGTATTTCAGAGTACTGCAATTTTAAAAATATTCAACTCTCTAGACTAATACTATCATTCAGGTTACAAGAATACCAAGAGATGAATAAATAAGAAACCAATCATTAAAACCTTCTTTTCTTATACATTTGTAAGAGAAAGGTTTTAACATTGGCTTATTTCTAAGAGAATGATGATACTGTATAATAGCTCTCTCACAATTACTTTCTTCATGCCTCTTAGGTAGAAATCCCTAGATCATGCTAAACTCCTCAGATTCCTCTGTGGTGTGATATGTTGTTTTAGGAAACAGATTTATTGTGTTAACAATTTTAAAAGATGTCTTTAATGAGAAGAAAGAAAGGAACCATAATGTCCAATAAGAAAATATTTTCAATGCAGTAATAGCTATTTTTCACTTTACTTATTTCAACATGTTTACAATTAAAAGAAAAACATCTCTTGAAATTACAAAAAAAGAGGCTTTATAATAAGACCTTATAGCACAGCAAGTAGTTGTGTGTCACGTGCAGCTGCTGGGGTTTAATACATGGAAAATCATGGCACATCTTCCAAAGGATGCAACTGTCCATTTAACAAGGAGCAACACCACTGTCTCTTTCATTCTCTACTATCTTAAAAATTTCTAGCCAAGGCAATAAATAATAATGTAATAAAACAACAGGATTGCTTAACTAGAGTATGTTTATCAAATTCTGTAACAACTATATACAATGTGAGTAGAAAACGTAGAATGGGCAAGAATACAGAACTTTTTACTCAAAAAGCAACTGTATAAAATTCCTGCAAAATGTGAAAAAGGTATATGGCTTTTTCTTTTTTCATGAATTCTTTTCAGAGGACTTAGGTGGAATTCCAAAGAAAAATAGCTTCTTTGACAAAGAATTACAGCTTTTAGTCAAGGGAGTTGTGTAGGAGAGACTGAAGCACAATAACCCATTTTTCTCAATAAGTTACACAGATAAATGCAACATAAGCACTGCTAACTTTCCAGCCTTCTGAACTGGCAACCAGTCAGTGATCTTCCATTTGACTTGGGCAGATCATCATTACATACAAGCCCAATCCCATCTCCTGTGTTTCAATTTTAATAGCCAGAGCACAGCGATCACAGCACTTGCCTCTGATCCCTGCAGTATTCCCACCTTAGTGAATTTCAGTTCCTGACAACAGGATGACAAAAATATTCCAGCTAAGGGAATGAGTGAGGACTCTGCTGATCTAGGTTTTACATCTATTTCTGCTACAACGTCCTTGTCAGTCACTCTTTGTGCTTAATTTCCCATTGTATATTTGGAACAATTCTACCTCCTTTGCCTGTCGTGTTTATTTTCAGTTGGTTTTTTTTGGAACTTTTATTGTTTTGTTTACTGGTTTGCTCAATGCACTGCAACTTTTGTTGAGTACTACAGATGTCATTAAAAAATTAAGAGAAGGTCAAATGCCAAATAAATCCATAGGCTACAAAACAGAATTTTAAAATACAAGATTTATCTATAATTAAACTGTTAAAACTATACTTAACATATTTACCTACCAAAATTAAATTGAAAAATACTGTAAAACAACCAGAGCTAGAAATTATATTTAAATTACACTGAAGCAGACTGAACACAAGATCTACTGTGATTATTACATGAGGGTTTTGATACTTGTGACAGGTTTGCTTCAATAAATACAATTCCATAATGTTAACTTGTCTACACTGGCTTTGCAATGCTATTTTTAAACAGTTCTTGTAAATAAGGGAATGGGACAAACCTTTTTTTTATCAGTAATGTACTACATGTGTACATCATGTCACGGGTGAATAGGGCATAACGCCCAGCCATATGGTGTACTTAGGAGCCAACTCATCTACATCAACTGTTACCAGGCAACATACCGGACTTCAGTCTGAGCCTGGTAAAAAAAATGACCTCTTAGCCCTAGAAATTGATTGATATTCATCGTGCTGGTTAGGTTATGATCACAAGGGAGAATAATAAAACCAATTATGCATGTTGAGATTTGGCAGTATTAAACCTCCCCCAAATTCCAAATGAGTATTTTCTTCTTTCTTGTCATATATCCCTTATCTCTGATTTAATTGTTGAAGGACAATTAGTATCTTTTCCTTCAACTACATTTATAGGTACTGAAGCACAATAATCAGTCAAATTAATGTTGGCTTCCTAAAGATGTGCCACTAATTATCTGGGGGACCACTGTTTCCTATGGGTTAAAACACACATTCTCCTTCTTGCTATTTTTACCAGAATGTGTCTTAACAAAAGCTTAGCATCAAATTCTGCAAAGAGCTACAAGGTTACCCTGCGTTAGAAAATACTGTTCATGACTGTGCTGGTTTTGTCTGAGGGAGAGTTATTTTCTCCACAGTAGCTGGTATGGGGCTATGCTTTGGATTTGTGCTGCCAGCAGTGGATAATTCTGGGCTATTTGAGGTATTGCTGAGCGTACACAGAGTCAAGGCCTTTTCTGCTCCTCACCCCACCAGAGAGCGGGCTGGGAGGGGACACAGCTGGGACAGCTGACCCCAACTGACCAAAGGGATGTTCCAGACCATTTGATGTCATGCTCGGCAACAAAAAGCTGTGAGAAAGAGGAAGGGTGGGACGTTCAGAGTGATGGTATTTGGTGTTAAGTTGCTGGCTGTGGTTAAATCACAATAATGACAAAGGAAAAGCTAAAAGCAATAGGCATGCTGAGAATTGCTTTACATCTGTCCTCAGGAACAGGACTTTCTTTCTGTTGTTTTTTCTTTTTTTTGTCTGGATTATTCTTTGGGGGTTTTTTTGTGGTGGGTTTTTTTTTTTGTTGTTTTTTTGGGGTTTTTTTTCCAAAAACATTAAGAGGAAGATTATGTTCAGTGTAAAAAAATAAATATAAAACTCTCCTGATTTCTAACAAGGGCTGATTTTTTTCATTGGCACTAAGCTTTGTAGTTGAGGCAGAACTCAACAAAGAAGTGAATCTAGTTTATTGTTTGTCAATACATATGGGACAACTACTTTCTACACATAGAGAAGCATAACTTAATTTAAATGATAAATATATTAAATCAGCCCAATATGGAACAAGCCATGCTTATTACACAACACAAAATTTTAGAGCATTGCAGTTTAAGCAGAGGATTATTAAAATTTGTTTGAGAAGTACCAAAGAAACACCTACTAAAATCATGCACTTAAGATTTTCCTGACACTTAGGCATTTATTGGCTTAAGTATAAAAAGTTATAACCTGATTTAGAAGTATGTAATCAGTACTGTTTAGCAAGTGTTAAAACTTTACAAGAAAAACAAACAAACAAAAGCAACAGTTTGGATGTAAAAGCCTCTTCTCAGGATACAAAAAAAAAAAAAAGCAAGAAGTAACAAAACAAAACAACTTTTTCACGTGTCCTATAAATTCTGGAGCTTAATTCATGCTACTCCCTGTTCTGACATTACAGGTGCATTTAAAAAGGAAAGGATGATGAATTATCCGTAGCTGTTTTAAGAGGAGAAAGTGTAACAAATTTATGTACAAATTTCTGACAGAATCAGCCACAGGTAAAAAAAAAATAAATATGAGTGAAATAACCCTAACATGTAAAAGGGAAATATAAGAGAAAAGCACTTAAACCTACAGCGAGAAACAGGTAAGATTATTTTCTAAGCATGTCACCAGTAGCAAGTTGTTCACTGAACATTAAAAGATCTTGCACTTAGATATTAGTCTTGCAATCCAACACGGCAAGCTGGAAGACTACAGTATTTCTTTACTCATTATGACAGCACAACAGAGATTTCAGTCAAATTCCAAGAAAAAATACAATAAACGACAACAACAAAAAAATAGTGCACTTACTGAAAGAAGGCTCTGATCATGAAAACAATAGGTACCACTTGCATGGGGTTTCTGTGTAGTTTCCTAAGAAAAGAAAAACACATTATTCAGTAAATGAGAGATTCCAAAGGAAGTAATATTTGTGCCTTTCACCCATGGAAGCCTGAACTTAGGATTTAAGATTCAAAGTCTTGCAATAAAACAAAAACAAAAAATTGATAATGCATTATTTGGACAAGAAGGGCTAAAGACATTACTGGGTCATAATTGCATTTCTGCTGTAGTAAAAAGCCAAACAGCCATAGCTGGGAATCAAAATAAGGTAACTTTCTATTCCATGCCACTTTTTCTTACTGATAAGCAGCTGGTGACATGTAATATTTTACTGAATTATTCATTGAATCTACAAGTTAATGTAAACTCAGCCATGTTTTCTCCAACAGATTGTCCCTACATGCATTTTTCATTTCCATGTGCAAGTGGTATTATATACTGTGATATTCTTGAAAACATAACACTGTACTTATTTTGAGCCTTCAAAGAAAATACCTAGGTTTATATATTACCAAAACATTCTGTAGATAAGTTTAATACCTTTTATCCACTTCAATAAACTCCCAAACAGTGAATATATTGAATAGTTTTCACACAATTGTTTTGTTTAAAATTGAATAACATATAACTAACAACAACAAAAGTAAATAAAATATCAGTAGTGACTATCTCTAAGGCAGCTGAGGATAAATAGCAACAAGAACTACCAGTACCAGAACAGTAGACGTTCTATAAGCACATCAGGTAAGGTTTCAATTATTGCACATATTGATAAAAAACCCCAACAACTTCAGAATCTAAAAAAGCAACAGAAAACCTACTTGCATTTTGGTCTCCTTAAAAAAGGGACCACCACTAGGAGAGTATCAAACTAAGATCCCACTTCACAACTGAAGCTCTGAGCAGAAGCTGTCTTACCACCAAAAAAACAAAGCGGAATCAGTTTCTGAGCTGAAGACACAAGTTTCTTTTCACTTATGGAATACTTTTATTTATGAAATAAAAAGAACTAAATACATGTTAAAATTCTATAGAAAAGGCATCTCACATAAGAAGGCTGCATATGCCCCTAACCTATATGTTAAAACTATTACATGATTGCAGCTTAGCCTTTTTCTGGGTAGTGTTTCTAATGTGAGATCCATGATTCCTGAATGCAACACAGGGCACATGAACGGTAGTGGCAGCTCCTTAACAGTCTCTAAGGAGAAGTCTTTTTTAAGTGATTAGCTTACATGTTCAAAAAGGAAGTCTGCTTTAGGACCACTTTTAATGCCACAGTGAAACTTGGTCAACAAGATTGAATTTAATAATTGAAAATTAATTCTCTCAGGTTTTCTCCACCAGGGCTATTTTTGTTTCACAATTTGAAATCACTGCAGTTTTTCAAATGCAAACTCTCACTTTTCAGATTTCATGCTGATAAAAATGCTACCTCATTCAGGTTACAGTACATTAATTTTCTTTTTTTTCTAAATGACCTGTACCTGACCACTCAGTCCTAGCAGTCTTTTGTTGGCACAGTACTACCTATCAATTTTAGAAACATTACACCCCCACCTGCTACTGCTAGTATTTATCCTGCAGTTGCAGACTAGTGACTGAAGAAACTCAGAATGTACAAAAGTGAGACAAATAATTTTAAGAATATATGCAACTCATTCTGTTGAATGTAATTTACTATGCACTGCTTTATTAAATGAGACCAAATGCATGAGAAACCTCAAAAGTAGCTACCTTAAACTATTATCTTGGCTTTAATATCAAACCAGCGAGTAATTATTCTTTTTGCCTAATTTTCCAGGACTGTATAACCTCTCTCTCATTTCCTCCACAAAGAAATATTACAGTTTTATGCTCTACTGTTTACAAGCATTCTTTAAAGTGTTTAGCAATCTGAACTTGACAATCAAAGAAAATATTTCCTTTAACAAAACCAGCACCTGCCAAAACGAGAGTGGATCTCCAAGCACAGCACACCCAAAGGTACCTCCTTACCATCTTGTTGGCCAACAGGACAAGCGGCACATTTATAAACTTTACAAAGGTTTGTAAAGACTTCTCCCTAGCCAAAGAAATATCCAGCCCATCGACTAGCTTTCCTGAACCACTGGCACCATCCTGCATAACCCAAGCCAGCCAGGGAAAGCTCCCTGTGCCATGTACCCAGAGGCTCTTGAAAACCTCACAGAAATTGTGGGATTCCCATTATCTTCCACACAGGACATGACTGCACTGCCAGACCTCAAGGAATTACTCTGCAGCAACTGCCTACATTACAAAGCACACTTCGTTTGTTTTCTAGCTACTCAGGTAATACATAATCAACAAGCAAGATTTTTTCAGTCATATTCATATGAATATACTAAGCAATTTTCAGTAGAAGGAAGCACAGCTGAAAAATGGTAGGAATTTTGTGGAAAAAACCCTACATCCTCATAATGTCCTATTTCCAAGTCTCAAGATAACCTAGTAGACTAGGACGGCCTTTTATGTTCTACCTTGTAATTCTTTGTACTGACATGAAAAGTCATTAAGATTGTCCACACAGCTAAAAGCAGCCTCATGGGGAAACACAAGATAGACATTTTTAATGCTAAATTTTCTTTTAAAAAACTGTCGTGTATCTTAGCAAAACATGAAGTAGGTCCTTGTTTTGCACTATTATCACACAGAAATAGATATACAATTAGCAACATTTTGCTTGCTTCTGGTCTTATAACATCTCTATGTGACAGGCACGTACAAGAACAGCAATGCCATTCTTCACCCAACAGCAGAGCCACCTTTCTGCACTGCTCCAGTCTTTTGTTTCTGAGAAAAGGAAAACTCAAGAGTCAACTAGAAGTCCTGCTAAGCAGATATGTAAAAGTCTGGCAAAGATGACAAAGTTTTTAAGATTCAATGAAGAATGAAGAAGTTCTGTTTCCAGGAGAAAATTGCAGGTGCCTAAACAAGCACAGGGAACACTCTGGTCCCTCCTCCCTCAGGGCAGGCAGCTCCAGCACTCCAAACAAGCAAAGGTTATCCTGCAGGGTCACATACAAGGATGGCCCCAGGCAATTCAGGCTTCATAAATAGTTACCATATCCCGGTATTCCAAAGCTTTCCCAGACATTATATTATTTTTCCATACAAGTAGCTCCCTTAAGCATTATATGAAATGAAAACAAAGCCAGTAAGAATTACTACTAATAGACCATTACTAATCCTTACATAACACCTACTGCCTTGCACCTTTATTGAAAGCCTACTTATAAATTGATCTGATAGTTTTGAATTCTGTTCTAAAAATGCAATTAAACAATGATATCTGTTGCTGAAAGTTAAAAGTCATTCCCTTTAGATAACAGCCAAATAAAACAAGCAGTGAGTTCTGCCATCATTAGACTTCTAACCATATTACTTCTATTTTGAGGCTTTTTTGTTTGGTCTCACTTTAATTTCCTGTCAGCCTTACAAGAGATTTCTAATGTTTGGGCTGTAGGATATGCTCTGATTAAAAATAATCTTCCCAATTACTGCCTGGCATGAGTCTACTGCCACATGCACTCTGCCACTGGCTTCTGAATTTCTGTCAGCAGTAATTGTGTCTGTAGCTTCTAACTGTAAATGAAAACCCAGGGGGCATATTTGGGTTCCAGTTTCCTTTGCCTGGCCGTATCTTTTAATTTGCACTGTCTGTCAAAAGGAGATGTTCGCAGGCACTAAAAGGCAATCCTTAGAACATCAGGTTAAAAAAAAAAAAAGAGGAAAGAGAAAAAAAAAAGCATTTGGAATATGATAAACTATATTTGATATTTATCCCAGCACACTCGACAATCTCACTGCATTGATTAGAAGGGGTAGACCTGTGTTGCAGTTTCTCTCCTGTCTCCTGTGTGGACTTTAGACACACATCAGCCCCTTGTCTCTGTGCTCTCTCCGTCCCAAAGCTCCCCAGACAGATCCTGGGCCTGGTTCAGCAGCTCACTCGATGCTGTCAATGCACACAAGCCTGTTTCTAGGACCCGGTTCTGCCCTCCCAGTGGGGCTGCGCCCCGTGGGTGTAGGACACACACAAGGCTCCTGGCTCCCTCCTCTTCAGGAGCTGACACTGGGCCCTAGGATGCCTGCATTTGAAATCATGCTGCTTAAAGCTGGCTGTGCCTGGCCCTCGATGCCAGCACAGCACCAGCCGCATGACAGATCTGTGTGAAGATGCTCATAGATTCACTTTTCCTCTTAGATGTGCTGCTGCTCTGCTGGAAAGGTGGCCCATTGTCACCAGGGAATGCTGGCTGTGTGACAAGAGCAGGATGGAAGCAAGGTGCCCTGGGTCATCTTTCTAAAGGAAAAGAATCTTAGGAGGAATGAAGCTCTAAGCACAGACTGTACTCTGTGAAGTAGATACAGAAGAAACTCGAGTAGAAAAACATTTGTTATAATGTCAAGAATGAAACTTTGTGTAGAATGGAGAAGTACAACAAGCTACATCAAAAGTACAGTCAAGAATGTGTATATAGGATGTACTGCAAAGAGTAATATTCTGGGAATAGTCACTGTAAAATGAAAAATATATGTAAGTCCCATGAGAATAATTTGCAATGAGGTTCCAAAGTTTCATCTGTCAAAATTAAGTAAATTTCTTGCCTCAAAAGTAAAACGGCATCTATCAAATTTACAATCTAAGGAGTACAGAGTGTATTTTTGTTTGCAGGAATCATGGAAATGTTCTTCAGGATAAGAGGACAAATACTGAGGTTTAGAGACTGTGAGTAGGGATTTGACCAAATGGCATTTGAAACAGAGTAGCTGTTCTTGGCCTAAAAACTGCTTTGAAATATTAGGGTCAAATGTTAGTGCTCTGCACCATGTTTGTTGGTAAAGATTCCATTGTGTATGCGTCTATCAGTAAAAGAGGGGAGACAAATTGTAAGGTGGGAAGAGAACTGACTTCAGCTCTGTCCTGGACTGTCTGGAAACCATTCTGTAGTATAATTTTGCATCTTTAGGGCTATGCCCCTTAGCAGGTATTGTGTACACTGTGAGGACAAAGGACAGTAACAGCTAAGAACTTGAACATATTAAGGGAAACATACACATTTTCTCATCTGTGCAATGGATGCTGTACTGACCACCACATTGGTAACTGCCCTGTAGTACAGAGGTAAAAATGCTATGTATCTGTTAAAATATTATTTTTTTAAATACTGTACAAACTGTGTAAAAAGTTCTTTGTGCCTCCTCTGAGCCTCGCAGAACAGAAGCTCCATACAGGCTGCAATACAGAATGACACTGGGATATCCCCAAACTATCTTTGTTTCTATTTCTGTATCTCGTTTGAGATAAAAGAATCATCTGCCAGAACCTTTAAATAAATACCTACATTTAAGAACACACAAAGTTCAAAATAGTTATTCCTGTGACTTAAGCCACACACAGCATAGAAACTGTGGTATGAACAGTAAACATAGTATGAAACTGAAAGAAATATTGGGAAAAGACAAATGGAATCACAGTAAGGTAGGAAATTTGGATGTAGACACGGATGATCTAGCAAATGGCATCGAAAGCTCACTACCAACATCTTCACTGAGTGTTTCATTTAGGGTCAATTTTTCAAAAATACATAGCACTCCAGTTCTGTTATCAAGATTAATGTCCCAATGATATATGAAGACATCAGCTGGACTGCAGGAGAGAAAGTGAGGGGAAGGAAGAAAAAAGCAAGTACAGTGATTTATTTCACTAATAAAATTCTGAACAATATTTTAGTTTTCTGTTTCATAACTCAGTATTTGCTCAATCAAGAAATAAAACAAATTATTGTTTTCTACAAGATACTAAATAGTCCTTCAGGACCATCTCAGCTGCTCACAAAATTATTTTTTAAAAAAGCCCAGGTTCATAATCCAAGTATCTTACTGCAAAAAATGGTGGTGATAAGAACATAATCAGTAGATGTTCTACAGATTGCACAGAACTCCCACAAAGTGCTAATGACCTGTCCTCCATAGGCAACTCCCCTTCTGCATGGGAACAAAACAAGTTCTCTTTCACATAAATTACTAATGAAATTTTAAAAAAGAAGTCCAAAAAGAACTGAAAAAATTGTGGTTTTTTCCTGCTCTCTGGATTCCAAGCCTCCATAGGACAGAGAATGATTCATGCCTTAGTAGTTTTATAGTAATGTTTTTTCTTTATTTCTTACCAGTTACTGGTCCCTTGTCATCACAGAGCACACAATACCTGCTAAGGGGCATAGCCCTAAAGATGCAAAATTATACTACAGAATGGTTTCCAGACAGTCCAGGACAGAGCTGAAGTCAGTTCTCTTCCCACCTTACAACTTGTCTCCCCTCTTTTACAGACAGAAGCATACACAATAGAGTCTCTACCAACAAACATATTGCAGAGCACTAACATCTGGCCCTAAAAATTCAAATCAGCTTTTAGGACAAGAAAAACGTATCTGTTTCTAATCCCTACTCACAGTTGCCAACAACAAATTAGGTTTGAAGAGTTCTGAAAACAAAACAAAGCAAAAAAAACCAAAACAAAACACCAAACCGAAAACAATGCATCAAATTATACTTTTACCCTGATGGTGTGCACACTCAGCCCATGTGTCTTCAAGCTTTTGAGAGAAGTCATCACTGTCCTCATGTGAGAGTGGTACTACTCTCTCTGGACAGCAATTAGTGGTAATTACAAATACCACTAATTGCTGTCAAAATATTTGTTTTTCATAAAAGCCACAGGTCTTAACATAAACTAATATCATTTATCTCTACTGCTTTCTTGGAACACCTCTTATTTCCCATTTCATGCTACTGCAAACAATGGTAAAATGGGTATCTTCACCTGTAGTAACACTGACCAAAGCGACCAAAGTCCAAAGACTAAGCAATATAATTACACACAAATTCCTCCACACATCACCCTTCCAGAAGCAACAGCTCAAAATGGGAAAAAAATCTGTAATACTGGCAGTGACATCATTTCAAATAATTTTTTTCTTTGCGTCTGTGTGGTTTTGTTGTTTTGTAGTTTTGGGGTTTATTGGTTGGTTTGTTGAATTATTTTTTTTTTCCTAACAGCCATGATCTGGAGAGACAATGGAGAAGATTAGAGTAAAAGCAGTAAGAATTGTATTTATGTGACTATCTAAAAGTGCTCCTGATAACATAAAGCTGCTACACCAAAACTAGAACTATGTGTTTACCTATTCCTGATGTATAAAACACAGAGGTAAAAACTACCTCTGTATGAAAGACTAAAAACAATAAACTGTTGAAATTATTCAAGATTATATTTCAAAAGCAGTTAAAAATCCACAACAAAACAAGCACACACCAAAAAAACACAACCAAACAACAAAGCTATCCCCAAAACCCCAATCTTCCCCCAAGAAAAGCAAACTGACCCTATACATTATGTATTGGCAGTTTTGTTAGTGTCAGTTCTTGGGAAGGTTTTTATAGGTCCCTTAACATGTTCCAGAACATTGGCTGCCAAGAGAGCTCACTACCAATGTGGGAACCTACTGCTGCAAAGTCCCAGGCACCACATTTCTCTATTAAGTCATCTTGCCTCCTACTTCACAAATCACAGCTTTATATGTATTCTTCCTTTTTTTTTTTCTCCTCACTCTTCTGTAATAAAGATTCTTCTACCAAAAAGCTCCTGAGCAGGTAGAACAATTCCAGGAACTCAAGCAAGATGAACACAGGCTAAATCATGGCAACACTCCGCGTGTGCCCAGTGCACTGGAAGATCATTTACCACAACCTCAAGTGAACACAGCATTCAAAAGAATATGCAGAAAGAACCATGTAATTTGAAAAACTTAGCAACTGTAACTATAAAGAAGTCTTTATAAATTCCAAGGGTGAGCTTTAAGCACTGAATACCTGGAAACTAACAAAGAGTAAAAAGCAGGAATATCATACTTCAGAGCAGGGTGTTTATATTTTGCTTTTTTAAATTAAAGGTTCTTTCATCTGCCACAGGTCAATAAATGAATCATGTCTGGATAAGCAATGCGCTTTTGAAATAAATTTCAGATTTATAGAAAATGGTGTTTTCCCATATTTATTTATTTATTTATTTATTTATTAGGAAAAGGAAATTTTTTACATTTCTTAAGAAATTTAGATGTTCATAAATATCTAGGAAATATCAGAAAGGAATAAAAAAGTTTCTCCGATAGGTTTGTGATTCTAAAGAAGTAGTGCTTCTTTTACATCAAACAGGAGAACTTTAGGCTTCTTTCCAAAAGAATTATTTTTTGTTTGCAGCTGAGCATGACTGCAAAATGTAAAAATATTAATAATTATAGTACAGAGAATGTCCATGCAGATCCCACACTGTTATACAAATGCTCACCACTTGAGGGGTTCAGAAGCAAGCAGGATTCATCACTGTGTCAAGGAAAAGTACCTTTCCCCAAGAACAACACAACCTACAGAACATTTCTTCCCGCGTTAACTAAATTTTGATTTTCATGAGAGGAAAAAGAACCAAAAAACACAAGTATAAAAGACACAATCTATAGCTTTGGCACACAGAATACATCCCTACAGAACCATTTGTTCCAGATCAAGAGCTGATAAACAAAAAAAAATCTGTTGTTTGTTTTTTTTTTTTAACTACAGTTCTTTCTGACTGGGCTACACCTATGTTAAGAATCAGATTTGCAATCATCACCCTTTTTTTTGCCACATTTCAAATGGCCACATCCACACATCTTTTTCTTCATCTATAACCTTTGCTAGTTCACTACGAAAGTCACAAGCTGCAGGTAATGGTACCTTCTCCATCACTTTCAGCATCAGGAGCTTCACACCAGTGAGCTGACATATGTGAAATAAGACCACTTATCAATGAAGAGAGAGGTCAACGGCTTCAAAGGTTGGAACAGGAACCTGCTGCCTGCTGCAAATCTTTCACCAGCGCGTTTGAGCCTGACACTTAATATTCCAACTGAATTGCAAGCTATGTACTCAAGGATAAAGCTCAGTAATAATAAAGATTCACAGTCTGACGGGCTCAGCATACTAATTCTTAGTGCAGAACTCATTTTGAATATTTTCTTTATCTCAATCAGGATTTCTTCCTTTTTTACAAATAAAAACAAATAAAACTAAAAAAAATAAATCCCATTTAGTGTGGGAATCATCAATTGAATGAAAAAGCAAAATAATCCATATTAAGTACTGGTAAAGCAATACACATATTACAACAGTAGACTGTATGTACGCCGTCTTTGCCTTGCTAATCCAACACGGGACAACATCAAATAAGGAATACGTTTTGTTTTCACAGGGCCAAATCCTTTGAGTCAGAAATCCACTACTTAATGCCATTTAATAACTTGCCCAAATTTCAGACAGTTTATGGCATGTATTTTGCATTTCAGCTGTGAAAGGTAAAATCACTGGAAAGGATTTTAAACCTTGGTACATATCACTCAAAGATTGTACCTAATCAGCTGTCCAATACCTCTAATATTAGATAGGATATTAGGCCATTGCTAATATCCTTTCATGAACTCCAGACTATTATAATTTTCTGTCTACCACAGAGAACAAGCTTCTAGGTGATATTTACACTTTTTTTAAAAAATTCTCAGTCCTGCACATCTTCTATTTTATCCAGCATTGCTTAGTTCTCAGTAAAATATTCATTGTTTATTTTACAGTGACACTGTAAAGTCATGCACTATTTACTTTTTGCCTTTCAATGTTTATTTTACATTACAACAACCTAGCAATATTTTTTTCTTGGTCTGAATGTTTATATAGGTAGAAGGGAGTTTAAAATTAATGAAATGATAATGAAACGCCTAATACGTTTTACAATGAAAATACTGTTACTAAACATTATCCTCACTTAGAATCTTTTGCTTATTTTGTACTTTGCTTTCAACGTCTACATTTTTATTACTAAATCTACTCCTTAAAAATCACACTGCATCCAGCTTAACTACAGCTCACTAAATCATCTTGTTAGTCATACTTTGATTCATTCCATTTCATTGCCTTTCACATTTAAATTATTCCATTTCTTTTCCTACTCCCCATATAACCTTTGAAAATGACAAGCCTCACTTTGTGCCATGCTTCTTTATACTGCAACCTCACTGAACTCTCATTATTAACTTTACCCTTTTCCCCTGCATATTTGCAAGTTTTCCTACAGAACTGCCTTTCAAAACAACTCCGAGTTTACACATTTAAACCCATTTCTTTGTTTCATTTACATTCCATATACATCAAGACAGCCAGCACTACAAGAAACTAAATCCTATTTGTTACATCCTAAAAGGATAGACGCTGGACCTGCAATCTGCAGCCCCCTGGACCTGCCCAGACCTGTGCAAGGGATTCAGTTGGGTAGTCTCCATCAGCCTGCTCACATAAATCGCCATCAGAGAGAGGTTCTGTTGGACACAAGATACAAATGTTGGTGGCACAGCGGAATTTTAATTATATAACATGCAGTTAGAAAATACAACTATTTTCAATACAGGGAGGGAACAGGGAGGCAGCCTTCATGTCAGACTCACACCAATGATTGTTACAGCACAAAGTACTGTCCATTCTCACTCAATCCTTCCAGAAGCTCTTTTCTCAGGAACTTCATTCAAAGTCAGCATTCACTTCCCAAAAGAAATACATAACTGAAGCAAAAGGTTCTCCGCTCCCATAAAATGTAAATTCTCTTCCTTGCAAAGTTCCTGACTGAGCCTTACGGAAAGATCACCTCCCCTCAGAAACAGACCACCTCTAATACCAAGCACCACATGAGTATCTTTTCTTAGTGCAGATACAGAAGTGCTGTAATATCAACTTAGAACAATTCTAAAAGTGCATGCTTTTCAAAATTGTCCTCCATGCTGCTTCAACACAAGAAGATCTGAACAATTGCTATTGCCAAAGTTATTTCTGGTTTAACACATTCTCCAATATTAGCAACTTTTAGAGAACAGAATCTTCTCAAAACTAATTCATCCTCCTCAAAAGCTGCTCCGATGCTCTTCGGATTCTGGACCTAAGAGCAATTAATACAATGGTGCTTGGAAGGTGCCCTTGCTCCAGCTACTGAGTCTCTCGGGCAGGAATGGGTGGAGAGCAGAGAGGCTGCCAGGACACTCATTCAAGTGAACCACAGATCAGGGGCTGCTGTGTAACTGTCCCAGCTTCCAGCTGTGTGCCAAGGGCCCTATGGTGTTTGACACCTATAGTGGTTAAATTAGCATCTTCAATTTACAGCTCATCAAAAAGTATGCCACCAAGAATTGATTCTAAATAGCACTCTCACCTGCTAAAAGCAGCAAATCAAAGCCTGAGTCACCTGATCTACTGTGGAATAACCACATTTGGCCTGGATGCAGCATAATGTGTCACCTTCCTCTCTTACAGGGTTTAAAAGAAATAGGAAGGCTGTGAGAGAAATGCTTGCTTAAATGGACATTAACCAAAACAAATTCACAATGGCTTAGTATCTTGGTACTGAAACCAATCACCTTGGAAGGACTGGATACCGGCTGCTGTTGGATAATGATTTCTCTAAAGGAATCGTGGCAACATTTTATAGTTAACCTTTTCTCTTTTTTTGTTTTTTAATCTTTCCTTACAAAACATTTTAAATTCTTTGGTTGGTTGGTTTTGGTTTGTTTGGGTTTTTTTTTATAACTTTGAAAGAGGATAAAGATCTAGCCCTCTAAACCAAAACTTGTACTATTTTCTTTTTTTTGAAGCACAATAGTTTGCAGCTTGAAAAGCGTGTGCAGGAAGGAATGACTCAAATCTCATCCACAACTTGCAGAGAATTTATAAAGTCTATGCTGTCTTTGTCCTGTTTGAATATCAAAGCTCTTCTGGGTATCACTTAGGTCTACCCACCGTAATTCAGATACTTGTGAATAATTCAAGATGTTATGCTTTAGCTTCTATCAGCAATTCCCTTGAAGAGAAGCTGTAAGTAAGCATTATAAGCTATAGCATGAATCCATATAATGAATGGTTTTATGTACTCTACCTGTCTTAGTTTGCTCTTGTGATATTAAGTTAGTATTAAATAACACACTCAGACAACTTGTTGTCCTACTTTTCAAAGACGCTTCAATTTATGTAATTAAATTATTTGATTTATTGCTGCATCTTTATTGAAGCTACACATGCTGATAATGTGCTATCAATGTAATTAGCTGTTTCATTGTAGGAAACATTTTTTAATCAAGGTAGCGTTTCTATTGCAGGAAGAACACAGATATTGCACTGCTTGTAATTCCTGGGAATCCAAATATCCTTCTAGTAGCATGGCAGCAACGTGCTTCATTTCTGCTCATTTTCCTTGCAACACTGAAGCAAAACAGAGATGATGTGCTATTATTCAAGCATAAGAAAAATAGTAGCACTCCACTAACAAGTGTCAGAGGTGAGTAAAGGCATACAGAATGATACAAAAACAACTAAAATATGCCTTCTTTTTTTCACAAGAGTTCAGAAGGCCTGTGCCCAAGTGATTATAAGTTATGTATTAAGATCACAAGATTTTTAAATAAAAACAAGCAATGCTGAAGAAAAACTGACGTCAGATTTTATTTTCTACTGGAGATGAGCAAAAAACCCTACTTCATAAAGTGAATGCATACCTTTGGTTCAAAGTATGAAAAATCAACACACTAGCCTTTATTCTTCAAATAAACTTCATTTTTGCTGATTACAGGATAATGCACTGATGTAACATACAAGAGTTTTGCATGTCTATTCTCCAGACTCATAAAGGTAACACTTAAGGTAAAAAGGGATAGAGACATAACTAGACAAAAT